>RJWK010044027.1:0-18534 GCA_004363435.1 Platanista minor
TCTCCTCCCTCTTGCGTCTCCCTCCCTCCCACCCTCCCTATCCCACCCCTCTAGGTGGACACAAAGCACCGAGCTGATCTCCCTGTGCTATGCGGCTGCTTCCCAATAGGTATCTATTTTTAGATCTCTAGGTAAGATCTGAAGATCTCTGGGAAAGAATTTTGTACAGAGTTAGACAAGGGATGAGGTAATTACCCACCTCAGATTCACCTGGAGTCGGAAGTAAGCCTCGCAAGGTGGTTCTCTTACCTAGCACAGCCCTGCACTCCAGTCGCGCTGGTCTTTGCAGGCCTGAGGACAGATCATGCCTTCTCACCACCGTCCTTGCTGATCCCCTCACCTGCAGGACCTACTCCTCACCACCGTTCACAACCTCCCTCCTCAGAGCCTGAAAGCCTCCTGCTGCCCAGTGTTCTCCTCAATACTTTGCTTTCCTTTAAACTATTAAGTTGTGTGTATTTCACGTTATTTTGTACTTCATTATACACTGCATTTTATTACCCTTTCATTTTTCCAGTTGTGTTAGTCTTGTCTTTCAAGTATCTCGCAAACTCCTTGAGGGAAGAACTATTTCTTACACTTTTTTTTGTGTGTGTGTGCTACGCGGGCCTCTCACTGTTGTGGCCTCTCCCGTTGCGGAGCACAGGCTCCGGACGCGCAGGCGCAGCGGCCATGGCTCACGGGCCCAGCCGCTCCGCGGCATGTGGTATCTTCCCGGACCGGGGCACGAACCCGTGTCCCCTGCATCGGCAGGCGGACTCTCAACCACTGTGCCACCAGGGAAGCCCTATTTCTTACTCTTTATCATCCTTCACAACACTTAGTATAGAGTGAATACTTCCTGAGTAATTGATTTAGTGTGAAAATTTTCCCCAGTCTGCCCTAGCTCCTAGCCACCTGATCTGCTTATCTACCTATTGTTTCCTTCTTGAGCTATTGGGCTGCTACCACACAGTATGAGTTCTGAACACTCAGATATTTCCTCCAGAACATAAAGAGCTCCAAACATGGTAGTCAGGAGGGAGGGAGAAAGAAAGAAAAATGCATTTAGAAACACAGCTTGTTCTTTGACCTGGGAGAACTTGTTTGTCAGAAGTTACTGAAAAGCAAAGCTGCTCAGAACAATTATCAGTCCATCTTCAGGCTCTGGGATGTCTTAAAACAACAACCCAATAGGAAATGACATAAGCCCAGAAATTCTTGGTGGAACATTTGGGTAAAAAGGGTTTTCTGCTTTAAGAACATTCATTAGTGGAAGACCTACTGCATAGCACAGGAAACTCTAACTCAATATTCTGTAATAACCTGTATGGGAAAAGAACCTGAAAAACGTATATGTATAACTGAATTACTTTGCTGTACACCTGAAACAAGCACAGCCTTGTAAATCAACTATACTCCAATTGAAAATAAAATTTAAATTAAATTTTAGGAAAAGGACATTCATTAACTTCGATATCAGTATGAGAGACCAGTAGCTATCATTTCTTGAGCCAGGAATGTTATAGCAAGTTGTATCTATATGTTGAAGTTTTCACCGTTAGTATAGGTGTAGTATTCTAAATTCCACTAAAAATGAGAAAATTTAGATCTAGAGAGTTTAAGTAACTTAACATTAATATATTGCCTCCTCCAAGAAGCCTTCCCTGGACCTTTAGGATGGGGTAGGCGCCATTATGTCTCCCATAGCAACCTGTGACTATCCTAGCTTCTACATATTGTCTTACGTAGTAAATGTAGTAATGCAATATAATAATCTGTTTCATCCATCTGTCTCCTCTATTAGAGTGCAGCTTCCTTGAGGATAGAGAAAGTTCCGTTTCCAGGTCCAGTGCTTTTTTTCTCTGTGTTGCATTGCGATTTTCATACATGCCATAGACCTGGGAGTTTTAAACCACAGAATGCCTTTCAACCACTGAGGAGAATTACTAGCTTTATCACACAGTCAAGGTTACTCGGTGTATCCTACTTCTCTGTGGAAGGGAATGTTTAGGACATTTGCTTTCTTATGAGACACCCTCCCCAACTTCATTTTAGTGCACGGGGAAGCTCTGTTTCCAGAAGTTAACATCAGAAGAGGATTGCTTATAGTTAGAATTGCTCCCTGGAGGAAAGGTTGCCATGGACACTGGAGAACATGCACGGTTAATTTCGTAGAACCATGGCTAATGGGACAAATCGCTCGGCCATGGAGACTCCTCTAGCTGAAAGGGCATGAAGAGGTGTAAAGAGGGAAGCAGGTCATGGGCTCTGCCCCAGGATTCTGAGGAAGTTCATGGCCAGGAGAAAGCAGGCAGCTGTGACGCACTGGGTTGGCTGTGGGCGGCGTTGCACTCAGCTGCCACAGCTGGGCTGACATCTGCAGCATGTGATTGACCTCAGTGCAAAGACGGCGCCAGCCAGCCGAGGGCGTGTGGCAGGGACAACCAGGGTTTGAGCCTGTGAGAAGAAAATCTGTTGGGGGGACACCAAATAGCAGCAGCAAGCCCTCTCTTTGTGTCTAAAATCCAACCAGGCTCAGCTGACTTGGAGCACATCAGAGAGGTGCTGTGACTTGTCCTAGATCACACAGAATGTTAGAGGCCAGGTGGAACTAAAAACTGGGTGGTCAGACTCTCAGGCTGGTGCCTTCTCCATAGACCCTAGAGAAAAAGAGACATAGGCAGATTTTTAAGAAGTTATGAAATCAGGTTAGGAACAACCTGACTCTTGCTTCTTCAAAGCACAGAAGGTCTTTGGGGTGTTCAGTGACTGCAGTGATTTGACACAGCAGCTTGTCATTATTTCCTGGAGGTGATTCTTAATTGTGGTAGTGCAGTCATCATGCATGTGCTGATCTTTATTGATGTATAAGAAGCAACGACCATGATGCATGCAAGAAAGAGATTTAAGTGGGATCCCTTCCTGTAGAAGCAACACCATGGCCTTCAAACAGGAAGCAGTAGTGCATAATTTAAGACTAAATAGACATTTCTCCAAAGAAGACATACCGATGGCCAACAACCACGTGAAAGGATGCTCAACATCACTAATCCTTAGAGAAATGCAAATCAAAAGTACAATGAGGTATCACCTCACACCAGTCAGGATGGCCATCATTAAAAAATCTACAAACGATAAATGCTGGAGAGGGTGTGGAGAAAAGGGAACACTCTTGCACTGTTGGTGGGAATGCAAATTGATACAGCCACTATGGAGAACAGTATGGAGGGTCCTTAGAAAACTAAAAATAGAACTACCATACGACCCAGCAATCCCACTACTGGGCATATACCCTGAGAAAACCATAATTCAAAAAGAGTCATGTACCAAAATGTTCATTGCAGCTCTATTTACAATAGCCAGGAGATGGAAACAACCTAAGTGTCCATCATCGGATGAATGGATAAAGAAGATGTGGCACATATATACAGTGGAATATTACTCAGCCATAAAAAGAAACAATATTGAGTTATTTGTAGTGAGGTGGATGGACCTAGAGTCTGTCAAACAGAGTGAAGTAAGTCAGAAAGAGAAAAACAAATAGCGTATGCTAACACATATATATGGAATCTAAGAAAAAAAAAATGTCATGAAGAACCTAGGGGTAAGATGGGAATAAAGACACAGACCTACTAGAGAATGGACTTGAGGACACGGGGAGGGGGAAGGGTAAGCTGTGACAAAGTGAGAGAGTGGCACGGACATATATACACTGCCAAACGTGAAGTGGATAGCTAGTGGGAAGCAGCCGCATAGCACAGGGAGATCAGCTCGGTGCTTTGTGACCACCTAGAGGGGTGGAATAGGGAGGGTGGGAGGGAGGGAGATGCAAGAGGGAGGAGATATGGGAACATATCTATATGTATAGCTGATTCACTTTGTTATAAAGCAGAAACTGACACACCATTGTGAAGCAGTTATACTCCAATAAAGATGTTCAAAAAAAAATCCAAAACTATAATATTCTTTAAAATAATTTTTAAAGGTAATAACCAGGTTGAATTTGTTACATACTTCACTTACTCAACATGCTTTGGCAAATCCTGTCTCATTTTACCTTTACAGCTGCATAATTTAGGAAGCAATAGCAGTCCCCTATTCTGTAGGTGAAGAATCTGAAACCAGACAGTTTTGGTGATTTGCCCAAGATCCCACAATACTTACTGTCAGAACCAGGACTAGAATTTTGCTTCCTTTTCGAGTGTTTTTGTGTAGTAAAGTTCACAATCCCTTCCTTATCTGAAATTCTGAAATCCAAGCAAAAACAACAATAGAAGTCTATTTTTTTTCCCCTAACTTACTTGGTGGCAAAACTTTACCTGTCCTGAACTACTTTGACACCAAAACCTGTTTTGAGATGATGTGAAGCTCTTTATTGTCCTCTTTAGGGAGAATATTCATATATTTTATTACAGAAATTTTAACATATTCAACTACAGGATGCCCCAAACCAGTGTGTCATCTTTGTTATATGAGCTATCTTATCTTTCTAAAAGTCCAAAGAAAACTCTGATTTCAGAAGCAAATCTGAACAGAAGAGTTTTGGATAATAATTGTAACCCTGAAGTACACTGGCTCTGTAATCTGACGATCAGGAAGTGAGGTTTTTATATTAACCAGATATAGTCAGTATAGGTGCCATACATGCATTACTATATCGAATAAATTAGAGTATAATGAAATAAACTTAATACCGACTCACCAGTGGTTGTGAGGGTTAAATATGATAATTCAGGTAAGTCCTTTGTCACAGTATCTGGTTTACAGGACACATTCCGTAACTAGAGTGTTAACTGTTACCTTTCTTAATAAACTTTGTATCCCCAGGAAGAAGCGGTGACAGGCAGAGAGGTTAAGTTACTTGCCCAAGGTCACATGGCTAGTAGGTGGCACCGCCAGGACTGGACACAAGACTGTCTCTTCTGCCCAAAGCATATGCAAAACCAGTAGGGTAGAGATAATTCTGGGATCTTCCAGGGGGTCTAGAAATCCTTCCAGATCATCATTATGAAAATTAATTACTGAATCGTTGGACTGGAGCATGTGGAAGTGCTGTTTAATAGCCTGCTGGTTAAGCCAGTTTTTGCTGGCTATGGAGCGAGAGAAAAAGAATGAAAGGGAAGGAGAGGGAGAAAGAGAGAGAAGGAGAGGGAGAATGCCTTATAAATTAAAATGTTGGAATGACCTCACGGAGTGATTGGCAAGCCTCTATTCCAGAGAAGCCTTACAAGAACATAACTTCCTTGGATATTCGTGAGGTCTTTCTGGGGATTAGAGCAAAGAAAAGACTTTTCTCTCCCAGGACTTTCCCCCCAAATTCTGTGAATTAGGCCAATGAATTCTATGGTTTGGGAGGAAAATCATCCGCTCCCATCCTGCCAGCTACCTTCACAATGGCTTTTTCTGCCTTCTGCACGTCCTTACTTTGAACCTAGAACTTTCTGTTTTCCGACCACGCTTTGGACGTGAGTGCTGACACGAGGGAGGGGAAGTGGGAGGGAGGAGCACAAGGACGACAGAAGCCGGTGATGCAGAGACACGGGAGATGAGAGGAGCGCAGTGCTTGCCTTACAAGGGGCTTCTCATCCCACAGCTCCTTGTCACAGCTCACATCCCAGATGGTGGGAGGAGAGCTGTGGTCTGTCAGGGCGGCCTGGCGCGAAAGCGAGGAGCCCCTCGGCAGCTCGGCCTGAGGTTAAGGGGACCTCGGTACCATTGTGCAGGCAGCTGCTCAGCCTCACCCGTGTGCCATGCGGCATCGGTCCACGTCTGGTCTGATTTGCTGTTGGGGAGGCGACACTTGAAAGGTGGCCCCTCCCCCAGACTCCTTGACATTTGTCCAGAGATTAATTGGGCTAATCCCCTTCTCGGAAGAATAGGTTGGAGAGTATGCGTTCGGGGAGGGTGACGAGGCCGGCTGGGATTGAGGAGATGAGCATTAATGAAGGCGCTGGGGCTTACTGGAGCCTTTGAAGGAAGAAAAGAGCAGATTCTCTGCTGTTCCCAGACGAGTCTGACAGGTGGGCAGGGAGACTGCAGTTCTTCTGTTCTGCCTGGCTTTGCCAGAAGGTCTGTGTGCAGCAGCAGTAACGACTTCTGACAGCACCAGCTGTCACTCAGGGAGGAAGCACTCCCAGCTCACCTTGGCCTGCCATTCTCATCTCTTGTAGCTAGGGCAGAAGGTGAGAGTCCCAAGCTGGGCCGTCCTGGCTAGCTGTTTCCAGAACACACGTTGCTCAGATCCTTGTCTGGGATACTTAACAAACCTACATTTAAATTTCATTTTGAATCAAGCATTCAAAATAAGCGTCATTTATCATTTGAAGGTTTTGGCAGGGGACCGTAGACAGTGTTTTCTTGTGCTTTATGCAGCTGTCCATATTTAGGAGGGGATGCAAAGCTTTTCACCTTATTGTCTAATAAGAATAGCTAGCATTTACTGGGAGCTTAGTAGGTGCCAAGGCATCGTTTTAAACATTTTACATGTATTAATTAATTTTTTTAATTCATAACAACCCATATGAAGTAGATGTTAATATTGTCTTCATTTTATAGACCTAGTAACCTGCACGGGATCATTGGTAAATGGTGGCACCAAAACCCAAACTCCTACAGTCCAGTTCTCAGCCCCACCCTCTTAACCACTGCCTTAGTCTGTGTTGCTAACAGAGAAAAGGGAATAAGTATTACCAAGTTAGAACATGAATGACTTCAGTGAGGTTGAACAGTTAATCGAGTGTAATGCACCCCAGGAGAACTGAGGATAAAGAGCCATGGAAATACCTTGAGGTCCCTGGGAACCTCTGAAAGATACACGCTTCATTGTACTATAGGTGGAAAATTTCTTCCAGTTACAGGATTCCAATCATGTGCTATGTTTCTTTGTAAATTACTGCAGACACTGGCAGAATGAATATGAAAAGAGTGGTGGTTAATCAAATGAACTTACAAGAAGAGAGTTCTTAAAGTAGGATTTATATTGATGCCCATTCTAAAAACTAATAATAGTGAGGAATTTTTAGGATGTCACTGCAAGGTGAAAGGAAGTCGGCAAAGGTACGAATATCTGTTCATGGTTTATCAGACGTAAGATAACTAGGTGGCAGAAATTGCTTAGGGGGGAAGTGAAATGACAGATGCTAATGTCAGAACAATGATTGGAGAGTTGGGAGCAGATCTGTGGTTTTTGAGCACAAAGGGCAATCTTTGACTTAGGAGCATCTAATTTAAACGTGTTTCTCCCTTCTATGTCACTGCTGTCCACCCAGCAGGCAGCACACACGGCCTCTCCTTTTGCATCCGTGTTTGTTTGTTTGTTTTCCCCTGTTGTGAGGATCAGTTTCCGGGCCCTGGAGACCAACCAGTACGGATTCTCAAATGGGGTAAGGAAGATAAGGGAGACTAGATGTAGAGTCAGCTCACCTCCTGTTTGATCTTTGAAACCATCCGAAGAAAGAGTGCTGTCCTCACTTGACGGTGAGGGAACTAAAGATCAGAGAAGTTGCTAACTGGAGACTATCCAGTGAGTAAGTAGGCAAACTGGCTTTGTGCACAGGCAGTGATGCCCAGAATGTGGCTTCCACAATGCCTGTCCAGCACCAGGAGGTAAGGATGGGGAAGGAAGGAAGGGGAAAACTTCATCCTGCCACCTTGGTTCCAGCGCCCTCCCTCCTCTGCTTTGCTGCCCGGTCCTTTTGCCACACCCAGAGTCTGTCTCCTCGCTGTAGGAGGGGCAGGGGGGAGGGAAAGAAAGTGGGCATCCTCCCTTCCTGATTTCTCATTTTGTAACTTTCTCCCAGTTCCCACAGCTCCCCTCTCACCTCCCAACTCTGCTCGCATGCCACGCAGAGCCTCACTGCTCAATTGGACCTGCGAGAGGCTCCACCGCTGTTTACTCCCTGAGATAGAAAAATCACTTTAGATTTCTTCCTCCGTAGTGGGGAAGTGGGAGGACAGCCTCTAGGTCACCACTGCGCCATCTGCGCCTCCAGGCACCAAAGTGCCTGCTCAGCGGCCGGCACTGTGCCACCCGCCTGGTGTCTTGTCTCAAGCAAAAACAGCGACAACAAAACCAACCCCCCCCCCAACTTTAATAAAGACAAAAAAGCGAACTCCAGAGGGAAAAAAATAGAAAATGGTTTTAGTCATCTTTACTAGGCTCCTGGGCCTGACAGACCTGAGGGATGAATCCTTCTGTGTACTCAGCTGTTTTTCGATAATCATCACCAATGCAGGGATTCCGTGGAAAGTTTACTACACTCAGAAAAAAACTTCCTGCTCTACAGTTTTTCAGAAGAGAACCTGTTCCAAACCAAAGATTTCCAACTAAATTATTGAAACAAGCTCTTTCTGAGTCGGGAATCACTAGCCCAATCTCCTGTGCCTCCATATATAGAGTCTTTAGTTTCTGATGAAATGCTCAGGGGTTTTCAAGTTGTACTAATTTTTGCACCAACTCAGTGTCTTAATTCTACAAAGTAATGTCTTTTACATCCATTTGACTTTATTTTAACATGGCTTAATTCTATAAGTGACAGGGTCAAACCCAACCTTTCCTCTTTGGTGCCTAGGGCACGCATACCCCGCTGCCTGTACTGCAGTCATTCACTCACTTGCCTTTGACTCACATCAGATGTGAATTCTTTGGTCGCACAGACCACGTTTTAAGTTATTTTACATCTTAGCATAACATCCTTCCGCTCTTACCCGGTCCAATCCATTTTCCACACAGCAGCCTAAGAGAGCTTTTGAAAACATAAATCAGACTGTGTCACTTTCTTGCTTAAAACTTTTCAGTCTCCCCACTGTCTTGAAATAGAGTGTGCATGCCTGGTTGGGGCTCCTCGCACCCTGCAGGTCTGGGCTCTTGTCTCTTCTCCAGCCTTGCTCCAGGCCTGCTGGCCTTTGCTCAGTGCTCTGCTGCCTCAGGGCCTTGGAGCTTGCTGTCGCTCCATCTGGAATGCTCCTCTCCTGGCTTTTGCATATCTGGCTCCTTCTCTTGCCTCAAGTCTTAAATGCTTAAATGTCACCTTAAATGTCAGAGAGACCTTTCCCTGAATGCTCCATCTGAAGTAAGTCTTCCCTGTTACTTTCTATCTCTGCATTCTGTTTAATTTCTTGAGAGTATATATCACAATCAGCAATACTTTATCGACTCGTTTTGCATTCTCTATTTCTCTTATTAGAATGTAGGCATCGTAAGAACAGGGCTCTCATCTGTCCACAGATCTATCTTCAGCACAAAGAGTAGTCTTGGCTTGGAGCCGTATGTCTTATGTGTTTAATAAGTCTATGCGTTTAATAAATGAATGCTTGAAAAAACAAATGAACAGTCCCAGAGCTTTTCTTAAAGTCATTACCCAAAAGGAATTGTGTGTAAAGATTCTACCAAGGGTTTGTAACTTTTGTGTGTACCCAAGTGGAGAGTGTGACCCCTCACATTTGTGAACAGACCAACCAGAAGGAACCAAGAGAAAGACAGCTCTTACTAGAAGAGCACTGCTTGAGAGCAGAGATGGTGTTCAAGGGTCCCAGTGCTTTTCTGCTGCCAGCCTCCTTCTGCTGAATCCTGCATCCTTCCAAGCCCGAGATGGCCAGACTGCCTTCAGACGCTCTAAGTACAAATAAGAATGAATCGGGAGATTCTCACTCCTGAATTTGGGAAATTCTTACTCATAGCTCTTTAAATAAAGTATCTGTTTTTAAGGGAAGCTTTAAAATCAATGGGAGTGGGTAATTGGGATCTAACCCCTAAGACTGCTACCTGATGCTGACCATCTTCAGAAATGGGTTATTTGTACTGTCTTATCTAAAGCCCAGTGTCTCTTTTTCAGGCCTATTTTAGCATCCTGAGAAGCAAGGGGGTGAGTCCCACTAAATCTACAAGCATTTAGGGTGACTTATTTTTTATTTTTTATTTTTTTTGTGTTACGCGGGCCTCTCACTGTTGTGGCCTCTCCCGTTGCGGAGCACAGGCTCCGGACGCGCAGGCTCAGCGGCCATGGCTCACGGGCCCAGCCGCTCTGCGGCATGTGGGATCTTCCCGGACCGGGGCACGAACCTGTGTCCCCTGCATCGGCAGGCGGACTCTCAACCACTGCGCCACCAGGGAAGCCCAGGATAACTTATTTTTGGGTTCAACCATTTATCTTAAAATAAAGGAAAGATGACAAGACCCCAACAGACCAGGGTGTCCCCAGTACCTTGTTGCTTCGTCAGTTTGTGCAGGAAGGCCCTGGGAGCCTACTTCCCCGCAAGCATGGAGAATAACTCACCCCAAGCATCCAACTTGTATAGGTTATTTGAAATGTATTTTCTTTGTCTTAAACTTTATATTTGTTTATATTTACAGTGCTCACCAGAATTTTCAGTATGGCATTTTGTTTAAGTTCCTATAGTACTATTAATGATAACTAACATGGACTCAAAATAGAAAGTGACAGGGATTGTTCTAAGGAAAAATTTATGTCATCCCCGCATTATCAGCTCTTTTGAGATTGAAAGCTAATTGCCTAAATTGTGGCCTAAGGAGATGAAAACTAATTGCCTAAATTGTGGCCTAAGGTGATAATCTCCTAAATACAGTCTCCTCCCTCAGTGAAAGAGTTGAAATCCTTATTTTGTTTATTGCCTTTGAATCATTGATGGATTTAAAGCCACCCTACTGAGTACCAACTCATCTCTGCCAGGTGCATTGGGCCTCAATGGGTTGGAAGTGAAACGTGGTGTCCCAAGCAGGGAAAGGGATGGAAACCACATTCACAGTTTATGTGCTCACAGATGTTCACACAATAGAAGCTGAAATTTAAGAAGTAGCTTCTTTCTCTTTGTATTTCATAGAAACAAAGAAAACAGTTGTGTGGAGGTTGGGAAGGCAAGAGGCAATGAAGCCGTGGGAAGCACTGGAAATACCCATGTTCCCCAACCCTGGCAAGACAATAAACTCCTTAACAAGAGTATTGATTTTCATTCCCAGAAACACAGACTGGGCATTTGGCTCTGGATGATTCATCAGCAAGTGACTTTGACATGAGGAAGGAGCTAGGGCAGATCCTGGATGAGAACCTACCAAAAGATTTCTCCCCTCTCCCAGTGCCCCAAAGAGCTTCGAGGGAATCATCACACAGCATCAGGGTCTTGACAACGCCTGATGCTTTGTGATACTGCTAAGATGTCAGCTACAGATTTCCCCTCTGCCTGTGTCAGCGCAGTCAGCTTTGGTCTGTGTTTACCACAGTGACTTGTCACCTTGTGGTATTGAGTTCTCTGTTTTCTCATGCAAGAAAAGGTGGGAGAGTGTGAGTGAAAGGGAGACATCTGTGACTTTCTAGGCTTGGACTTTCTAGGCTAGAGGTTTAGAAGCTGTTCTGTCTCCTCCAATGTGTGGTGGTCCTGTAATCATGGTCAATGATCAAGTGAATAATTGCTTCTGAATTATGATTTTTATGTTCCAAACAGCTAGATTTCTTTCAGGTTTGGGTAAGTAAATCAATGTTTAAGATGCTTTTCTAGTAATATTATGATTCTTCTAAAAATTGTATTTATCACATCATATGTTCATTTAATGTCACCCTGGGGTCTCAGATTTGGGTTTCTTTCCTCTCCCTTGCCCTAGCAACCAGTGCTTATCTCTATTGAAGCAGCAATGCAGCGGGGACCATGCTTGATTTTCCAGTCCAGTAGACATTATTCTGTTGATATCTCTAAGTATCTTATTTTTATCAGTATGAAAGTTAAAACAAACTTATACATGTAATTTAACTCATATCCCTTGCTTTCTCTAAGACTTTCCCTTTATGAATAGTAGTAGTAATACTCACTAGTAAGGGCAGGCTTACTGCTGTATGAAAAAAACCCAACACTTCAATAGCTTAATACAATAAAATGTGTGTTTCTTATTCAGATTATAGGGGTGAGGAGATGTTCTAATCAGCCATTCAGAAACTCAGGGTCCATCTTGTGGCTCTTCTAGAGCCTCAGTGACTTGTCCATTCAGCTGGCGATGAGAAGAGGGTTAGTATTATGCACTGGAGCTGTTGATGGGTCAGACCTGGAGGAGTGCACAATACATCCACTCAATTCTGTTGACTAGAATTTGATCACACAACCACACCCTAGTAGGAGGGAGCTTCAAAACATAGCCTAATATAAGGCACTATGTAAACTTTTTAAAAGATGGCTTTAAACTGCTATCAGTGCTGTAAATTTGGTAATAGCTACACATGCCACTGGAACAACATTAACTACAAGTTCAGTTTGTGCAGAGTATTTGTTGAATGACGATGCTTGTCGAATGGCATTGTCGAATGCACACTCATCGGCATTATCTCCAGCAGCATCTCCGTCCAGAGGAGACTCAGGGGCACCTGGAGTTGAAGCGGTAGCAGATACAGATGTTGCAGGAGAACTTTGGATGCCTTCTGTATGATGTTTTGACATCTGCTTCTGATGGAGATCAGTTTAACTCATAGATATTTTGTTGACTGGCTCACAACATTGAATAAACATTATAAACAGTAGTTGAGGATAGGCTATTGTACTTAGGAATTTCTTCTTTTGTATTTCTCGAGGGATTTTTGAGTTAATGATGGATTCACTTGGCCAGTTAAGGAAATCCATCCTAACAATCACCTTGTGACTACCAAGATCATGGGAGGTAAAGATATTCTGTATTACTCTACCTTTGACTAAAGTCGAACCATTGGGGTATCTGGGTTGCTAAATACTGGATTATCAGACGTCTGCTATATAGTAAAATGATCTATGTTACGTGTTTTTGGCCCATTGACTCCTTGAGCCCTGGGACTTGTTTTATTCATATTGTGCCCTTAGCTTCTGGTTCGTTGTATCTGATGCTGTAGGCCTTCAATAAATGCTCTGGAGTGGTTCTCGAAGTTTGGCCCTGAACCAGGAACATTAGCATTTCATGGAAACCTGTTAAAAATGCAGATTCTCAGGCCGAGTGTAGACCTACTGGGGTAGAGCTCCTCAATTTATGTTCTAACAAGCCCTCCAGGGTGCTGACACGTGCTAAAGTCTGACAACCAGTCCTCTACTAAACTGAAATGGGAAGATCCTAACAATCATATATATACTGTATGTGTGTGTGTGTGTGTGTGTGTGTGTGTGTGTGTGTGTATATATATATATATATATATATGTATATATATAGTGGGTACTTCATTATTGTTCACTGTTCTCAATCATGTTTAATCTGTCCTTGGTTTTACTTCGAGTTTAAGAAAAATACATTGAGAACCTTTTCTAGAATTGGACATTTCTTTGATTTATCCATAATAATGGCATTTCTTCAGTTTCACCAGATGTCCCATAAAATCCCAGTTGATACCTTGATTTTGGTCTGGTGATGCTGATTTTGGATTTCTGGCCTCCAGAACTATGAGAATAAATTTCTGTTGTTTATGTCACCAAGCTTGTGGTAATTTGTTAGAAAACCACAGAAAACTAATACAAGCAGCATTCTCCAAATTTTTTGTTTTTGTATCAGCAAAATGTTTTGAGCATATCATACAAAATATGTTTACTCATATTTACACATAACACTACGCCAATATACTATATACATTATATGATACACAAAATAAGAAACAAAAATTAACTGTTAAGAAGGGAAATAAATTATAAGTAATTTATATTACTAATGATATAAACATATTTTATTCCTACTAAGAATTATTTTATTTTAGTGAAAGCAATGTGATTGAATATGCTTCATTAGTTTAAAATTTTTGCTTTAACACTTTGTTAAAGATCTTTGTTAACACTTTGTTAAAGATCTGGTTCAAAGTTCAGTTTATTTAGATATTTTATTCTAATGGCTACTGTAGCTGAAAAAAATACCTCACAAGGCTATGCAGATCCAAAAAAAAGAAAGTGCATCCTTGACTGTGCTTATGCAATTAGGACATTCTTTTATTTTCCAATCCCATTTACTAATTTTTCAGATGAGTTTATAATCTCATTCAGATAATGCATTTCCACCTTAACCTTGTCGATCAGTTGCTCTTCTAAACCAACCAGATGATGTCAAGGTCCTAAACTTTCAACAAATAGGTTCATCTCACACTCGCCTAACAAATAGGTTCAAACCCTACTGAATGTCTTTATTTGGAAGATTTGAAAATAGATGCAAATCTTTAAAAAGAGCAGATAAGAGAATATTTTAAGTGAGACATAGTGTTTTCAGACAACAAGACCACGTAATCATGGAAATATTTCTAGACATCTGTTTTCAAAATGTTCTCTTATTTATTTATTTATTTATTTATTTATTTTGCGGTACACGGGCCTCTCACTGTTGTGGCCTCTCCTGCCGCGGAGCACAGGCTCCGGATGCGCAGGCTCAGCGGCCATGGCTCACGGGCCCATCCGCTCCGCTGCACGTGGGATCTTCCCGGACCGGGGCACGAACCCACGTCCCCTGCATCGGCAGGCAGGCCCTCAACCACTGCGCCACCAGGGAAGCCCTGTTCTCTTTTTTAAAAAGCAATTTTTAAATTCATCACTGAAATACTGCTCTGTCGTGGAGGGGGAGATTGAAAAGAATAAAGAGAATTAAATCTTTGGAAAGTTAATTGGTGGATTTATTGTTTTGAAAGAATATCTTCTAGATACCTACCAGGGTTAGCAATCTCTTGTATTACAGAAAACAGAAAATTTGGACACGTATTCTTGAAAAGAGGACTAGGAAATTCATCATCAAGTGTGACAGCTCTTCACTACTGCCGTGAAATAGCCAGTGAACCTCTGTGAAGTATGGGAGTTCCGTGGGTACTGCTGGTTCCACTGCAAAATACTCAAAGCAGTTTATGAATAGTAATTGAGTGTATGTGGGTGTGGAGTAGGGTTTACTCCGAGCATTTTAAATAAAATACTTAGAATTTGGGACAAGAAAGATGTATGCAAGAAGAGAAGAGGAGAATCCTTCCTTCCCTACAGAAAACCAAGAGATCTTTAAAAAAAAAACCTCATTTTGGGATTGACAGATATACACTACTATATGTAAAATGGATCTAATAAGGACCTACTGTACAGCACAGGGAACTCCACTCAATACTCTGTAATGACCTATATGGGAAAAGAATCTGAAAAAGAGTGGATATAAGTGTATGTATAACTGATTCACTTTGCTGTACACCTGAAACTAGCACAACATTGTAAATCAACTGTACTCCAATGAAAATTAATTTAAAAATAAATAAATAAAAGCCATTTTTTCTTCCACAATCTTTAGGTCCTTTCAAACTCCTAGGCATTTCTAAACCAAGGCCTGAATCTTCTCTCTGCTGCTGGTGGTCAGTTATAAGAGGGCAGGTGGGCCCTTGTTTATCGTAGCCCAGGGGTGGGAATATCAATTACCTATTAAGAAGAAGGGACTTGAGGCCCAGAGGAGACACTCAACCCACCAAAGATCACATGACTCAATGACAGCTTAGGACCTAGAACATTAACTGAAGCTTTATTCACTTGAACATCCAATTTTCCAGGACAGGAAGCAAGCTGGTTTCTCCTCAAAGATGGATACTTTTTCTGTGGCGTCTGACACTCCATTTTTCTTAATTACCTAGTTGTGGTGCTCAAGAAGATCCAAGTTTGTCTTTGTGGGACTAAAAGAGAAAAGTCAGACTGTTCAAATATGAAACATTGTGTGAACTGAAAGGGACATGTTATCATCAACAAAATGTCAGAAGAAATAATCATGAAAAATTTCCTTCGAAGAAAACTGATTTCTTTATCGAGAGGAATCAGATTTTCCAAATACTGTGTGATGCTATATATGCACTAGACTGGGTCTTAACCCATGCCTTCCTCTGGGGCATAAGCAGCATCCCATGAGTTGTATAGCTCAGAAGTCCTGGGTCCCCATGAGGGCAGTGCCAGGCACATAGTAGGTACTCAACCAATATTTGCTGGATGGATAAATGCATTGGCTCCTCTCTTAAACTTCCAGAATCATTTTCCTGCTAGATTGTAGCAAACCCTCCTCTAGTCTACCTGGTTAGGATGTTAAAACACAGGTGGGGTTATGTGACCTATTGTTTACAAGGCAGGTACCATTATTATCTCCCTTCCATAGATAACGTGTGTGAAAGGCTAGTGTACTGAGAATTTAGGAACCAGAATGCCTCTGGTTTCATCTTTGTCCTAGAGCCCTGACTTGCTCTATTGTCAAATAATAGTGAGTTAGCCTGGACCTACACAATAACGGCCATCCAACTAGCCATTCGACAAGCACCTTTTGAAGACCTACTATGGCCAGGCATTAAACTATACTGGTGGGGGGGGGGCGGTTACAAAGATTAATGATACAGACTCTGCTCTCAATTAGTTCATTATTTAGTACCTGGCAGCCCCCAGAAGATTAGCAGGTTGTAGGAAGGGGTAAGTCTACCAGTATAGGGGCTGCCCGAGGTATGTGCACTTGAAAGAAGGCTGTGCTGTTGGCATATTTTGTGGGCCCCTTGGTACATAGTTTAAGATGGAGCTGTCAAAATTGAATTTTAATGATATTCAGGAAAAACAATGAGAAAGATGAAGCTTCTGTGGCTCACTCTTAGCCTTACCTCCTGTTCCCCAGGTGTGAACCCAAGCAATGGTCAGTTTCCCTACCCAAGGATGGGCCCACAAGGATCCCTGTGGCAGCAGTGTGAGAACGGCAGGAGAGTGAATTTGAAGTCTGAAGAAAACAGGACTGGTTTTGGGGGCTGTGGAGGAGTGGTAGTGACGTTACAGAGAAAAGGCTGGGTATGAAAGATTTGCTGTGTGTCAAGAGGTAATCAAGATTGATAAATAACTAATGTTTATTGAGTGCTCACCATTTGTCAGGCACTGTTCTCAACACTCTACATTCATTATTTCCTTGAATCTTTACAGCAGCCCTATGTGGTTGATATTATTATGATGATGGTGTTTTTCAGAGGAAGAAACTGAGGCATGGAGTTGCTAAGTTACCGTCTCAGGGATCCACAGCTAGGAAGTGGTAGAGGCAGGTTCTGAGCTCTTAACCTCCACTCTATGCTTCACTATACTTGACTGATTGGATGCAAGAAGTGCATTGAAGAGAGGGCCCAAGGTTGACACAAGGCTTCTGGCTTAGAAACCACTCCCCATGATGTCCTCACTGGGGTGGGGAACATGCCGGAAGAGCAGATTCGGGAGGCCAGAGTGTGGTCTGGGACAATTTGAGAGTGAGGCACCTTTGGGACCTGCAGATGGAGATGTTCGATTAGTGGATGGCATACGGTTCCGGAATTCAGGAGAGAAATCTGAGCCTCAAATAACTTGAGCTAGATCTGAACAAACAAAAACAGACAAACAAAAAACACACATAGCAGGAAACCAAACATTTTTTGTAATACTTGAAAAAAATTTTTGAAATAATTCTTGAAAATTTGACCTTGTATTTTGACCTGCTGATATCCAGAGTCACCAGATATCCCAGTCCCTGGCATTTATACAAAACTGGCTATATGCACAGCCGGCATCATTGGTAGAGTTTGTGTCCACGGAACTAATCAACATATAGAGACATCAGACGCAAGGCATCGGGCCCCCTGGCACCACATACCCACCAAAGGGGCTGACCAGGCAGCAGTACCAAGAGAGGGGATGCTGTTGACATTTTTACTAGCCTGTAACAATCATGTTTCAAGGCTTATCTAGTCAATAAATCTACTTCCAAAACGGATGGAACATTCTATATTGTGCGGAAGATAAATTAGCCTCCTGCCCATGCAGTTCTTTGTTCAACAAAAGGGGCTGCCCACATGCAGCTGTTGCCCACAGGAAACTGTATTTCAGTCTTTAATCAAGGATGTCCTTCAAGGGCTGCAAGTGCACCCTCTCCAACCCCAGATCAGAATAGGTCCCCGTTTTCTGACCTTTGTTGAATGCCTAATCAGGGAATCAGTTTCATGGGGATCTTAGGTGATGAGTGGTTTAAAACCACAGGTCTTGGCATTAGGTCAGTGATGGCACCCTGTGGCAGGAAGTCATTCCCGTAAACTCACAAAACGTCTCTCCATCTTTCCGACGGGCAGGGTGGTAGACATTGCTGCTCTACACCAGAACTCAGAACCCCGGGGACATTACTAGTCAGAAAATGGACAGAAAATTACCAAGAGAAAGACACCAATATGTTAAGCAACCAATACATCAAGCGGTGGAAATTCACTCTGAAGAAAAGCTGTGCCTGCAGATTTCTGAACAAGCAGGATGACAGGTGCCCCAGGACATGCCTCTCTTTCTCTCTAATGGGAATTGCCTAAAGGGCTACTTTTTCTCATCTGTATGTAGCCAGGATAGCTGTTGCTAAGGGATTTACCTCTGAGAGAAATCCGTGTTTTTTCTGAAAGGAATTTAGCATTATTTTCCCTTCTCTCTTTAAGCTACAAGTCTTTCTTTTCACAGGCTCCGGACGCGCAGGCTCAGCGGCCATGGCTCACGGGCCCAGCCGCTCCGCGGCATGTGGGATCTTCCCGGACCGGGGCACGAACCCGTGTCCCCTGCATCGGCAGGTGGACTCTCAACCAC
>RJWK010044028.1:0-18531 GCA_004363435.1 Platanista minor
CTAGACTGGCAGCCCCCTCTGGGTGCTTTGGGAGTCAAGCCCATCTGGGATGGGTCTGAACTCTTGCAGTGCCCTGTGGTGGTGGGTAGAAGGGCCCCGTGCCAGACGCCAGCTGCCCCCGTGGCCGGAGGGTGTCCACTTGAACCGTTCCAAGTAAACATTTGACCAGCTCAGCCCTGGCCATCATCCCATGCCAACACTTGGCCCTTGTTCCTGGACAGGCCCCTCTGTGTCCCGTCCTTTGTGGCTGACATTTCAGCCGGGCCCTGCAGGGGCTGAGGTGACCCGGTGCCCCATCCCCATTCTGCAGACAGGCCCCAGGGAGGGGGTCCCTGTGGCAGCCAGTACTTGGCGGGGGAGTCCCAGTAGACGGGCCGTCGCCAGGCCGGGTCAGCCGCCCGCCTGAACACCCCACGTGGGCCCCAGGGCTGCAGGACCCATGGTCTAACAGTGGAGCCATGGGGCTGCCAGCTGACTCGGCTGCTTTGTTCCAGGCCTGGAGTGGTCTGAGGGTGGCTGAGGACCGCGGCTCCTTCTTTGCCCAGAAGCCACAGATAACGCCGGCGACAGGGCCTGATAAAGCGTCTGTCAGAGGCTCCCTCCCAGACGGGCCCTGCTGTTCCCGCCAGCCCCAAGGGCCCCTGCCGCCCAGGCCTGTCTCCACAGGCCCACCCTTGCCTGGGGTCTCAGCCCTTGTCTTCCAGGCCGGCAGGCCCCTCCCCACCCGTATCTTCAGTCTGGCTCTCAGAAGCTCCTGAGGCCTTTGGGCCCAGGCGCAGAGTGAACCAATATTCTCATGTACTCCTATGAGGAGAGTGTCAAGCCATGCGCCTCTCTCAGTGGAATTCCAGACTGTGGCTCCTGGGAAGTTGGGGGAGGGGGGTTGGGGGGGGGCCTGGAATCTCTTCCTAGAGCCCCTCAAATGACATCCCGAGTCACCTCTTTCATGTCACATGAGCCCACTCTATGCTGGGCTCTAGGATGGGTGCGGGGTTGGGGGGGGGGGTGCACAGGAACAAATAAGGCGTGGTCCGCGAGTCTGGCAGCTTCCAGGAAGAGGGCGCTGGAAGATCCACCCCACCCTGAACTGACCCAGGCCTGCACCCCCAGCCTATAGAGGGGTCTGGCCTGGAGGAGGAGGTATGTGAGGGGGTCCTAGCCAGCCTTGGGTGAGACTCACTGCCAAAGGGCCAGAGAATTGGGACCCTGAGTCTTGGATCTGGTGGAGGAGGCACAGGTCCCACCCTGGGGGTCAGAAGACAAGGCCCAGAGAACAGGCATTTCTGAAGTCAGCCCTCACTGCGTCCTGAGCATGGTGCAGGTGAGCAGGTATGGGCTGGGGGCACTGCCAGAGATGCCCCTCGATGGCAGCGGCCCTGCTCCCCGAGACTGCGTGGGGACACTGGGCTCCCAGTTTGACTGCAGAGAGCTGCCTGCTCTGTGCTGACGGAGTTGAATGAGACCCTTACACAACATAGACGGTGGGAGCTGGAGACGCCAGGCCGGAAGTGAGTCTCAGCTTGCCTTCTCCTCCCTGTGTGACCCAGGGCAGGCCTCTGGCCCTCTCTGAGGATTGGGCTAGGGGCCCTCTAAGGCCTCCCAGGGAGAGAAGCCCCAAGGGGAGAGTCCCTGTCCAAGGGCCAATGTGTCCAGCGGGAGAAGGCCTGGGCTGCCTCCCCTCCCCCAGGAGGAGGAATGTCTCTCCAGCTCCGCTTGTTTGGAGTGCTGTGGAGGGAGGGGACCCAGCCGCTGCCTCTCCCAGATGCAGGGACTCCGCATAGCTTCACAGGGGGCCTCTGGCTCATAAAGGAAGGACCCGAGTTCCAGAGGTGGCAAGAGAGGCCTCCTGCCTTCCCCCACCTATGGCAGCTCCCTCTGAAACCCCTGCAGTCACACAGGCTCAGCCCAAGTGGCCCTCCCCACCACACACACACACACACACACACACACACACACACACACACACACACCCCAGAACAAACCCTTCCTTCCCTGGCACTCCCTCCCCCGGTGTCTGCATCCCTTACCACAGCAGTTCTTCCTCGTGCATTCATTTATTCTTCCCTCAGACATCTACTGCTGCACGTATGTGCCAGGCACAGGGGCCTAGCGGTGAATGAGACAGACCCAGCTCCTGCCCTGGATGAGCTTACAGTCCTGTGGGGCGAGACAGACCTCTGAAGAGAGAACTACAGGTGAGAGACAAGGGCGGTCATGAAGCAGAACGGGCTGTGAGAGAGGGTGGGAAGCGGGACATAAGGTCAGGGAGGGAAGGCCCTTCTGAGGAGGTGCCACTGAAACTGACACTTGGAGGCCGGTGAGAAGTGAGAGATGAGTCCCAGGCCGGGTCACTCATCTCTGGAATCTCCCTCCAGCTGCCCCCGCCTCACACCTACCGCGGTGCCTGTGTCAGACCAAGTTCATGCAGGTTGAAAACACGGCCAGTCTGTGACATTTCTGCTGGAATCAGGCAAAGGAGTGGCACCAAGGGGAGGTGGATCCTGGATCGCGACTCCAAGATAGGAAGGCCTGAGGGGCTGGGGTTCACCCTCCACAGTACCTGGCAGAGAAGCCCCCCTCATGCCAAGTACTCCCCGCATTAATACTACAGATGCACTCCCTCTTCAGAGCAGAAGGAACACACCCCCAGCCTCTGCTCAGGAGGGGCCATGTCCCCACAGGCATAAGGCAAAAGCTTGGTTGGAGGCCCAAGCCTTCAGCCTCTCACTCTTCCCTCTGCCCATGGCCTTGCCTGGCTCTGCTGCAGACTTCCTGTGTGGCCTTGGGGATGTCACTCCCCTCCCTGGGCTTGGGACAGTGACCTCGGGACAGGGTGGAAGGAAGGAAGTGGTACAGTTGTCCCCAGCCAGTTGATCCTGAGGGCATTTTGGATGCGGGCCAATGAGAGGTGAGGGTGGGGCTCTGCCACTCCATCGCTGGGTGAACCTGGGGTCCTCAAGGCTCTCTCTGGGGAATCTTGCCCATCGGCAGATAGAGGGGATGCTCTCAACGCCATCTCATCGGCCCCCGACCAGGAAAGCCGAGCACTCCCCACTTCAGGGTCTCCACTGCACACCAGCCCTGGGGACCTGAGCACCAGCAAGTTACCACATTTAATGATAAAGACTATAATCTTCTCATCGCAAAGCAAAGCAATAGAAAAAAAAACGACCCAGTCCCTTTCCATCCCTCAATTCTAACAGCACGACATCATTTGAGCCTAGCTAATGCTTGGTCCATGACAGGACACGGGTGCTGGGAGGCGGTCCTTTGCCCCTCAGAGTGGCACTGGGAAGCAGGGAATGTCCGCAGGTGCCGATTCTGAGACACGCACAACTACATTCTCCATCTCATTTACTCTTCACCAGCTTTCCAGGTCGTGCACTTTTTTCTTTTTACCTTTTAATTGAAATATACATAGCATGATGCACATGAATCTCAAATCGTTCATGGAGCTCAAGTTCAATGAACTTTGACATGCGTATCCATCTGTGTGACAACCAGATCAAGACAAAAAACAGTTCCAACATGCCAGAAGATTCTCTCAATCAATCCCCTTTCCAGTCCTCAAGCCCTAAGGATAACCACTATCTTACCCTCTCTCACCATGGATTAGCTTTACCTGTGCTTGAACGTCTTACTAATGGAATAACACTTACCTATTCTTTGCGCCTGGCTTCTTTCACTCAACAGCATGTCAGATTCATTCATGTCGTTGCATCCGTCTCTCCGCAGTTTCTTTATGTTGCGGTGTATTATTCCGTTGCAGGGCGATGCCACACCTCATTTAGCCATTCTTCTGCTGATGGACACCAGAGTTGATTCCATTTCGGGGCTATTGTGACCAACCCCCAGGATCACCCTGCCCGTGCCTTTTGGACACGCACATTTACCTCTGACTTTTAAGTACCTAGCAGCACACCCACAGGGTCAGGGGTGGGTGGACGCTTAGCTTGCGTAGCTATTTAGGCAGTAGGTATGTTCAGCCCCATTTTACAGACATAGAGGCCAAGGGTCAGGGAGTTTAAATCACTCACCAAGCTCACACAATTACTAGGTCATGGAGCCTGGTCTGGAATCCAGAGATTTCTGACTCCAAATTCTTTCTAATCCCGCTTTTTAGAACAGGTGAAGGGGGTGCAAGGGTGGAGGGAGCCAAAAGACAGGGGAAACAAAGGGGTGACTCCGATAGCCTGCTCTGTAATTGGCTCCTGGCGTGCCCAAGCCGCCTTGGGAGGGCACAGCTCCACTCCCAGGCAGATGCTGAAAAAGCACAGCAACTCCGAGCTGTAAAGAACACGCAGGGTCTGGCCCCTCCACTCTCGGGTCTCATACCCTCCCCTCCCTCTTCCTTCCCACTCATTCCAGCCACACTGCCTTCCTTGCTACACCCTGAAAGTGCCAGCCGGGGTCCCGCCTCACTGGCCTTTCCACCTTCAGCTCCCATTTTCAGAACTGTTTCTGCCTCAGACAGCCACGTGGCCTCTCCCCCACTTCCTTGGGCCTCTGCTTCATTTCCCAGTTGCAAAGAGCACCCCTATCACACGCTGTCCCCTCCATCTGACCTAATATTTTGTGTATATTTGTTTATTGCCTGTCCCCTACCCTAGAATGTGACCTCCGGAGGGCCAGGCCTCACAATCTTGTGTGCCGCTCCACCTTTAATATGTGGCACAGTGCCTGGCACCTGATAGGCCCTCCAGAAATAGGTGTTGAATGGATGAATGAATGAATGAAAAGCAACCCCCAGGAGCAGCTGGTGGCAAGTCGCAGGCCAGGAGGGGCTTTTGGTGCCAGATCCGCCTGCCATGTTCACGTTCTGAGATAAAGCTCCCGCAGGCCAGGGTGTTGGTCTAGAGCCATTGGCTGGGGTGAGGCGGTGCCCTGGTGGCCTCCAGGCACTGTGGCAACTCAGCCATCATGGCCGGCTCTCAGTGGAGCCAGACGGACAAGGGCACCAATGTGCACTTGGGTACCTGTTGGGCTGGCCCTTCAGGATGGGGGAATTTAGGATTCCTGGGTAAGAAGAGGGAGCCAGTGACCACAGATCTCCCCAAATGACTTTTCCCTTAGGGGGTCTTAGAGAGCATCTTCAAAAAAGATGGGCCTGGGGATGATTTGAGGGGTCCAGGAAGGTTCCCACCTCCTTCCACCCCTGCCTAGAATATATTCTTCATTCCCTACTGCCACTTGCCGGTCTGGGAAGCCTTTGCTGATTCACATTACAACCCTGGGCCTCATTTCTTCCTTCTAGAAAATGGGTGGAATTTGGCCATGAAGTACAGTGAAGAAACAGCCCTAGATCAAAGGTCTGCTGGCATGAATTCTCATACCTCAGGACTGCTGTGTATTCTCTGGCAAAGTCCTGCCCTCTCTGGGCTTCAGATTTCCATGTGTCAAATGCGGGACTGTGGCAGAACTATCTCCAAAGACTGAAATCCTCCCTCAGGATGACTGACCTCCTGTTCTTTCCCAAGGAAAGACAAGTTTATCCAGGGATATAGGGAGAGGGAGCCAAGGAAGAGGGTGATGACATAAAATATGAACTTGGCCAGTGTTACACCTTTGCTTGCTAGACGTTTCCTCTCTGAACTCCACTGAATGCCTGGCTGGGCTTTGGATAATCTGGGCAGGTGAGTGGGGGAGCTGTGTTCTGCTTCTCTCTCTGTAAACAGGGCTCTGAGTCCCAGAGGGTGACCAACACCAGACCACAGCTACGGACAGTTTGCCCAAGCTGCTTACAATTCTACTACGTCTCCCCATCACCACCAAGACCAGGAAAAGTTTAGCCCAAACTTTTCACTCCAAGTCAGAGACCTAATTTTCAGATGAAGAAAACCGAGGTCTTCCTAGGGATCCCACAGACCATTCATTCGAGCACATACATACGCCCAAGTCTGGGCTTGCCGCGTGTCAAGTGTCACCTCACCGACACCACATACGAGCCTGTAAGAAACATGCCATTATTCTCCCCATTTGACAGATGGAAGAACTATCTCTCAGACAGGTTAAGTGACTTACGTAAGGTCACAAAGCTGGGAGTAGCAGGGCCAGGATTTAAAACCAGGTCTGACTCCACATCTGCTCTCCATGCTTCCTTCCCGCGGACTGAGGTAGAAAGGGGAGTATTTTGTGCTTCAGAAGCCCAGGAACCTGAGAGATGGGTTCTGCCAACAAGGTAGAATCTACCCAACAAGGGTGGGTAGGGGAGCCAGGGCCTCTGCACCTGCTGTTTGCTTTATCCAAAAAGCCTTCCCCTAGATAACTGCCTTGCTCACTACCACACTTCTCTCAGATCTCAGCTCAAAGGGCGCTTGACCAAGAAGACCTTCCTTCTAGGACCACTGAGTCTAAATTGAACAACTCCTCCCACTCAGCCCATTAGAGTAACACCTGTCACCATCTGAAGCACTATCGTATCTGATGTGACTATTCATTTATTGTTTGCTTGTTGTTTTTCTCCTCTGAGAATGTAAGATTTTATCTGTCTTGTTCATCACTAGAACCCAAAGACTAACACAGCACGGAGTAGGTGTTCAATCGGTATTTGTTGAGGGAGGGCACTAGACGGAGTGTCTTTTCCCCTAATAACTGAAAGAAAATGGAGCACCTCTTATCTGCTAGGCATAGAGGAGAGTGAACCCGCGCACATCTCAATCATCCCTAGATGTTAACCCATTTCACAGATGGAGGAACTGAGGCTCCCTCCAGCCATCAAGGGCCCACGGACGGAAAGATGGCACATGGCAGATGAAGCAGCCCGTTGGGGTGGGGATACGCGACCCCACGAGTCTCGCTCCGAGCCCAATTCTCCTTGTAAGAGCGGGGGCGGCGCCCAGAAAGGGGAAGGGGTGCTGAAGGCCCCCCAGCCCCCGCAGAGCACTCTGGGCTGGGCTGTGCGCCGCAGGGCCCTGGCCTCGCCCCGGGGCCGCACCCTGGGCCGAGCCGCTCAAATTCCTCCCCTCCCACCCCCGCGCTGGCGCCTCCCGCCGCCCCCTGCCACCCCAGCTGCCCGAGCGCGGCCCCTGCGAGCCCCCGCTTCTTCCCCTTCCGCGGGCCTGCCAGGCGTCGGGTAGTGAGGACGGGCCAACCCAGCCCGGGCGCTCGTGCCCCCCGGGGTCCCCCGGCCCACCCGCCCCGGGCCCCCAGACTCGGGGCGCCCGCAGGCCCCGCGGGTCAGCGGGAACCGGCAATTTCCCGGCCACCCGCCCGGCCGCCCGCTCTGTACTTAGGCTGATGACGGGTTCCCGCGGCCCTGGTGGCGGGGCGGGCGGTGGGTTCAGGGCGGGCGAAGCCGGCCCAGCGGGTCCCGTGCTCGGCTCTCAGGCGGCCGCCGGGCCTGTGTCATCCACCAGGAATTTCTGTTTTCCCCTCCGCGGGGCTGGAAGAAAAAACAATAATTAGGTCACTGGGCAGGCGGCAGAGAGGGTGTGGGACAGGCCAGTGGCGCCCTGTTGGGCAGGGAAAGGGTCTGGGAGGACGATGGGGAAGGAGAGGCCCCCGCAGTGCTCCCTTCCCCCTTCCTGCCCTCCCCAGGATGCTGGCTGATGGAGGCAAAGGCATCCCGGACTACTGCCACCCGTTTCCTCGTGGGCCCATTCATTCCGTGAGCATTTATCGGGCATTGCCCGTGCGCCAAATTCTGTGCTAGGCGCTGGGGACCGAGCACTGAACAAAGAGAAGCAAAAGACTTCTTAGAAAAGACCCACAGGCAGCCACGCAAAAATATACAGTCATCGCTCCCATGTGAGGCCTGGGGGGATTGGTTCCAGGACCCCTGTTGATACCAAAATCCAGGGGTGCTCAAGTCCCTTATATAAGATGGGGTAGTAGTTCCGAAGTAACAAACGCACGTCCTCCAGTGTACTTTAAATCATCTCTAGACTACTTATAATACCTAATACAACGCCATGTAAACAGTTGTAAATACAATGTAAATGCTATGTAAATAGTTGCCGGGCCCACAGCAAATTCAAGTTTTGCTTTTTAGAGCTTTCTGGGGTTTTTTTCCAAAAATTTTCCATCCAGGGTTGATTGAATTGCAGAGGCAGACGCCGTGGATGAGGGAGGGCTGACGGTATAGTGGGAGGCCTGCTGCACAGGACAGAGGAGCTTCAGGGGATGGAAGTTAGGAAAAGCTTCCCTGAGGAAGTGGCACCTGCACAGAGGCCTGAAAGAGGAATGAGGATTGGCCAGGCCAAGTGGAGGGGGAGGCAGGGAGGGTGGGGGGTTGGTGGCAAAAGGAAGAGCATGTGCAAAGGCTTGGACGTAGAGGCAGTGCATGTCACATGGACTGGGAGTACAGGAGAGAAGAATCAATGAACGCTTCATTCTGAATGTGATACTTGCGAAAGACACATACTTTTGGTCTCATGAGGCCCCTAAACACAAGCCAGCTACTTTATCTGGGGCTCAACTGAAGATACAGCCCCCTGTTTCTACACTGGAGGAAACCTGTTTTGGACTTGCCACACTGAGAGGTACTAGGTCTGGATACTGTACCTATGTGCAGTTTAAGGGATTTTCAAGGGTCATTTGGACTTGGTACGTTTCTCACTTTTTTTTTTTCTTTCCATTTCTCACCTTTTACTCTGACCTTAGGACAAGTCCCTGGAAAAGATGGGATGCCAGAGTAACTCTCTCTGGCTTTAGAGTTCACGGTATGAGTGATAAGACGAGGGAGGTGGTCAGGGTTGAAGCATAAAAGGTCTTAGGGCCATGGTAGGGAGGTTAGATGTTATCTTAAGGGAAGTCGGGGTTTAAAGCAGGGTGGGAGGGGAGCGGATCCAATTTCTGAAAACTTATAGCTGATACTATCCACCATTTATTTAGCTCTTATCAGGTGTACAGGGCTAAGTGTTTTATGCACGTCATCTCACTAAGCTTGATGAGAATCTTATGAGAAGACTTAAAAAAAACTTGGTTTTGGGGCTTCCCTGGTGGCACAGTGGTTGAGAGTCCGCCTGCCGATGCAGGGGATGCGGGTTCGTGCCCCGGTCCGGGAAGATCCCACATGCCGCGGAGCAGCTGAGCCCGTGACCCATGGCCGCTGAGCCTGCGCGTCCGCAGCCTGAGCTCTGCAACGGGAGAGGCCACAGCAGTGAGAGGCCCGCGTACTGCAGAAAAAAAAAGGTCAGTTGCTTTAAAAAAAAACTTGGTTTTTAACCCCATTTTGTAGAAGAGGCCAGTGAGGTAATTTGCCCCGGGTTACCTCTACTAAGGGGCAGAACCAGAATTGAACTGTGCTAGGCCCTGTTTTGAGAGCCCGTAGGAAGAAAGATGGGGGCTCTAGCCCTACTCTCAAGGAGCTTGCGGTCTGCTGGGGGGACACGTGCGTGTGATGTATTAGAGCCATGGCAGAGTGGAGTTTACTTCTCTCTCCTATGATGACCTAGGGGTAGATTGTCCAGGATGGGAATGGTGATCCTAGTCTGCGAGCTTGTCCAGGCATCCAGGCCCCTTCCACCTTATTGCTCTGCCATCTTGATGTGTCCAAGTTGGCTGCCCCCCCATCCCCATTCTGGGCAGAGGGAAGCAGAGGGAGGGAGCATGTCCTTTCTCCTTAGGGAACATCACTGCTACATCTTCATCTGTATCTGTATTTGAATCCACATCCACATATGAATCTATATCTATATCAATAGATCTACCAATTACCTAGTATCCAAAGCAACAGCTTTAAGAAGGTTTAGTGCCCCAAAGGTAAAATACAATGATGGATAAAGCCAGCCCCTTAGTGGCAAAACATGGAAAACATTACAGCAGAGAGAGAATTATTTCACTTCCTATTGATGTCCTATTGGTAGTTTCCTTAACGAAACTATTCCTGCGTATAATACTTGATCATCTGAACAAAATATTTTTGGTATGGTTTTGATAAAAAGAAATTAATTTTTTCCCAAAATGTAACCTTATAAAATTGTGGAATGTCACATGTATCTGTGGGATTTATGGGTCAGAAACAGTTGCAAAGATGAACAAGACAGGGCTCTGCCCTCTGTGGTTCTTTCAACCACACCCCACTCCCTCAGAGGAAATGGTGCCTAGACAGGCATTCGGGACCTGGCAAATTGCCCTTGGTCTGTGCTTTGGGGGCCCATCAGGAGAGTGATGTGGGAGACAGAGAGTCCAGAGCGCTGGTTCTCAAAGTGTGGTCCTCCGCCAGCCACATCAGCACCACCTGAAACTTGTCAGAAATGCAAATTCTCAGGCCCCACCCAGGCCTACAGAAGCAGAAGCCCCAAGAATGGGGCCCAGCTCTTGGTTTTCACAAGCCCTCCAGATGATTCTGATGCAAACTGAAGTTTGAGAACCACTGGTCTAGGGGCCCTGCACACTGGGCTGAGTTGGAAAACCTTGGTTCCAATCCTGGACCTGGCAGTCCCAGGCTCTGTGACCTTGGGCAAGTCAGTTTCTGTGGGTCAGGAGTCTGGACAGAGCCTAGCTGGCCCTCTGCCTCGTGGTCTCTCACAGGCTACAGTCAAGCTGTCAGCCAGGCCTGCAGTCATCTGAGCTCATCTGGGGATGGCTCCACATCCAAGCTCACTCACGTGCTTATTGGCAGGATTTGGTGCCTCGTGGGTTGCTGGACTGCAGACCTCAGTTCCTTGCTGGCCTCGCTGGTCCCGCTGGCTGTTGGCCGGAGCCCTGCTGCATGGGCCTCTCTGTTGGGCAGCTCACAGCTTGGCAGCTGGCTTCCCTCAGAGAGAGCAAAAGCATGCCCCAGATGAAAGGCGTGGTCCTTTTGTAACCTAATATCAGAAGTGACATTCCATCACTTTGCTGTCCTCCTTTTGTCAGGAGCGGTCACTAGGTCTAGCCCACACTGAAGGAGCGGGGATTATACTGATCCAGGAGGCAGGGGTCATCTTAGAAGCCCCTACCACATCTGCAAAGGCTTGTTCCAAGAGAGCCCTAAGATGGAGGGCATTCCAAATGGAGGAGATCCTGGGAGAGGCCAGAGAAATGTAGGGGAGGTCTCCCAAGACAGGGTCCCCAGTGCCTGCCCACCCTAATTTTTATCTTCACTGCAGGGCCTGTCTGATGGTGGGGGGTATTTGCAGCCAGCAGGAGCTGCATTCCAGGGCTGGGTACTTAACATTCCAGAGGAGCTCTCAGCTAATTATTGCCTTGCCCCGTCCTAGGCCTGGACCACCCGGCTCCCCTGAGCTCCCATGGCTTGGACAGAGTACTCTGGTGGCTTTGTTCTTGGGTCCCACTGCGAGGCCCAGAGATGGGCCAGACTAAACCAGGGTCACACAGCAATGAGTTGGCAGCCACAGCACGGCTGGAGCTCAGGCCCTTTTACCCACAGCCTGTGGGCCAGGGGCAGATGCAGCAGGAGTCTTGGGGCTGAGCTTCCTGGGGGTGAGGGGGATTAAAGCAGACCCCAGGCAAATGACTGCTCTGGGCCTCCATTCCTCAGCTGTAAAAAGGGGAATTTTCCCCAGATCCTATAGTATGTGACAAAGACTCCCCCCTTGACCAAACTTCAGACAGGCTCCTCTGAGCCCTCTTTTCAACAAGGCCTTGTCCTTGGGCCTTGTCTTTGGCCTACCTCGCCCAATTTTAGCAAGAATCCTGCTAAATCAGTTTAGTGAGAATCCTCCACCCTTGGTATCTGATCACCCTGGCCTGCCTTCAGCAAGAATCCTGTTAGGTTGGTTTAGTAAGAATCGCCCCTCCACTTGATGTCTCCTCTTAGTAAATTTCCATCCACTGACCCCTCATTCTGCTTGTTGGCTATAAACCCTGGCTGTCTTTGCTGTACCCAGTGTTGAGCCTCATCTCTCCCCGCTATTGTGATAGTCTTGACACCTAGAGCAGTAGTCCTGAATAAAGTCTTCCTTACAAATGGCAGAATAACTTTCCTTTAACCATGCATCCTATTATATACACGTTCCAGTCCCTTCCCCGTGCAAAGGGCTCCCAGGAGGCATAAAATTCCCACTGCTTCCCGGTAGTGAAAGGGGAGTGTGGAATTGGGGTGGGCAGCCCTTTGTCCCAACACATGAACAAGCAAAGGGCTTGGGCAGCAGGAAGCCTTGGGCCTGAGAAAGGCCAGCAGGACCAAAATCTCTAGATGTCCTTCCCTCCCTTTCCTTCTCAGTTGGGCCCGCTCAGCTCTGAGGACTTTGGAGCAAACACTGAGGACGTCGGGGAGCAAGATGGCGAGAGGGAGGACTCTGACAGGGGCCTTAGGGGAACACTGGGCCAGAGGCAGGAACTGGGTGGGTGGAGGACTCCACACATGAAAATGGAGGCAGGACATTTCCAGTGAAGTCATGGCATAAGATGCTGCAGGGCCCAGAGGATGGGACTCAAATAAGTGAGAAATGCCTATGGCGCTGAGGATTCTGGGAGGCTGCTGCCCGCCTCTGCTGCCTCGGGGCTCAAGGTCAGGGTCCCCCAGCAAGAGCTGCAGGCAAGCAGCCCAGACTCCTCCTCCACCGGGGGCAATGCTCACCTGCTTCTCCCGTCTTTCCTCAGCACCCAACTTCTGGGGTTCCCTGAACCTCCCGCAAAGAGTGGGTGCTCTATTACACATCTAAATCATGTAGATTTGTTAAATAGGTTCACATATGCAAGACACAAACTCAAAAACTCTCACTCCCTCCCCATCCCCCTAGCCCCGCTGCCTCTCTCCTGAGGCAACCTTTGCCACTACAAGTATACATGCTTTTTTTCTTACACAAAGTAAGTAGCTCACTGCACTCACTTATTGTTATACCTTGGATTATTCCATACCAATCCAAGTCATTCTTTTGATACCGGCATAGTAATTCTATTATATGAACATACCAACGTGTACTTAACTAGTCTCCAAAATGGCAGCGGATTCATACTGGCACCTAACCCTTTGGCAGTAAACACATGGAGAGTGTCTCCTATGGCTCAGGCCCTCGATATGTCCTAGAGACACAGGGGTGGTTGCAACCTGGTCCCTGAGAACCGGAGCTCCCAGGCTCGTGGAGGTGACCGATCGACTTGGGCGTCGCAGAGTGGGATAACAGCCCAAGGGGGGCCATTCCAGGAAAGCATGCTTCTTCCTTGGGTTGGGAAAGAGGTAGGCCTTTGAGCACATAAGTGGGCTTTCTTTGAAGGGTAAGTTGGATTTTACTGACAGGAAAGGGAAGGGTGGCTTTCTAGGCTAAGGGAACTGTGTGAGCAGACTGGAGGAGGGGGATGGCCCACGTGTGTCTGTAATGAATGAGGGTCCAGGGCGTGTGGGCAGAGGTGGAAGGAGGCTGTTTGGAGCATGAGTCTGGGGAAGCCTTGAATATCAGGGAGATGGCTTGTGGCCTGAACCCTGCCGTTCTCCCAGAGCATCCCCTGTGGCCACCTCCTCTGGGAAAGGGGGCTCAGGGGAGGGGCTGGAAGGAAAAGGAGACAGGGCGGAGGCAGCTCTAGGCCGGGTGGAGTAGGGCCTCGTCAGGATTGAGATCCGCCCTGTGCTGGGCATTCTGTTTGATTCAATTTTGCTACATTTACTTTATCTCTGAACCATTGAAGAGTTAGCTGCAGACGTCATTGTACTCTTCCCTAAGTATTTCAGCAAATAGCTCTTCAGAATGAGGACATTTCCCTACACCTTCCCTATACGGTGATGACACTTAGGAAATTTAACATTGTCATACTGTTATCTAATGTACTCTCCATATGCAAATTTGTCCAATTGTCTCAATAATGCCCTTTGTAGCCTCCCCATCCTACTCAGGATCCAATCAAGCATTACCTTTTGCATCTCCTTTAACCTCCAATAGTTCTCCAGACTTTTTCTTTCTTCCTTCCTTTCATGCCATGGGCGTTTTTGAAAAGTCCAGGCCAGATGCCTCGCATCACGTCACCCTATTTGATTTGTCTGACGTTTCCTCAAGACTAGATCCAGGGTCATGGTTTCCAGCAGGAACCTGGGTGCTATGTGCTTCTCGGGTGGGTTTGCCCCATTACTAGTGGTATTAAATTTCATCACCGGGTTGGGCCCAGCAGGTTTTTCCATTGTAATAAGTTAGGCTCAATGTTCACCTCCACTTCGTCTTGTAGATGAACAGCCTGAAGCTCAGAGACATCAAGTGACCTGCACGCACACACACAGACAGCGAGAATGAGAGAGGGCTCGGATGCGAACTCCATTCTGACTCTTAAACACTGCACTGTGCTGCCTCTCCACAAGTCATATATGATAATGATAGAAAAATTAGAAAATACAGAAAAGCTAAAAGAAAAAGGAGAAACCACTGGGATTCCATTACCTGGAGATCACTTTTGTTAAACTTTTGGGTGTATGCCTTTCTAGATTTCCCCCCATGTGAATACACACATATCAATATATACTTATTTTCACAAAAATGGGATCATCTTGTTGTCCAAGCTGCAGTTTTCATTTAATACAGTACAGCCTGAGTGGGGAAAGCACACGGCCATATTTATTGTCTGTTCTCTGTTTCACCCCCACCTCAAGGCTGTCCCAGAAGTGACAGAAACTCAACATGGCTTGAAGGACCCAGGGACGGAGAGGACCCAGGGATCAGGCTTGTCTCGAGGGTGGCTCCCAGAACGCTTGGCTACGGAGACCCTAAGGGGATGGCGGGAGGAGGGTCCCGCCACATGCAATGGGCGGCCTGGGTATCTTCCCGCAGCTGGGTCTCTCTCTGGTTACCCAAGGTCAGAACTCAACCATCTTTATGCTTCCAGCACCTCCTGGACGTCATGAGGGCAAAACCCAAGCCAAGCTGCCACCTGGTGTGGTGGGTGGGTCCCTGCACAGGGTGGGTAGAGAGCCCGGCTCTGGCCTCGGCTCTGCCACTGACAGCAGAGTGACCTTGGATAAGTCATGTTCCTCTGCTTTCCTCATTCATTCACTCCACGACCTGTCTACGCACCTGGCCAGGATTGGGCTGGGTGCTGGGGACTCAAGGTGGCGCAGTGACTAAAATCCAGGGGGAAAGAGCTGAGCTGGAGTCAGAAGAGGGTCCAGGTATGAGAGTCTGAGGCTTGAAACAGCTCAAGGGCTGTTTTAAGAACAAGAATACCAAATTATGAATATAGAATTGGTTACAGAGTCTTGGAAGGGCTGCTGCAAGTGAGGGGCCCTGAGGTTGAAACTGCTTTAGCTTCAGGGTAAATTCACCTCTGGCAAAAGGGACTCCAGAGACAGGAAAGCCCGGAGGCCACTGGCACCAGCTCCTCCACCACTGCCCTTGGTCCCCACTCACCTCCACTCTACCTGGGCCTCTAGTTGGGACACCATGGAATAACAATCATGGGCTGGACCCTGAGCCTTGTCTGCTCTGGGCTTAAACAAGGATGCCTTTAGTACACCTGCCCCTCTCTTTGGTGTTAGGGTTTGGTAAATACTTCTGGCCATGTTTAGGATTCTTTCTCACTGCTTTATCAGGACGGGCTGCCAATCAGCATGCAAACCTTTTCTACTATCGAGAGAATCACGTGGCTTCCCTCCACTATCCATCAGTGCCGGTGAACACTGCTGGTGGAGTTCCCAAGAGCGACCATCTTGGCATCCCTGAAGTCAACTCCTATTGGGTCACGAGGTGTTATTCTTTTAATTGACCACAGTGCTAGATTTCTTTTGCTAATATATTGCTTAGAATTCTTTTACCTACATTCACAATGAAACCAGTCCTGAGTTTTCTTTGAGCTGCCCATTCTATGACGAGAATGACATAGACCTCTGTTCATTTGGAAGGATGTCTGTTATCTACTGATAGATATAGATGGATGGATATAAAACATATCATGCGATCCCATTTACTCTGAAAACTATACATTCATAGAATTCAAATGAGCAAATTTTAAAGATTTTTAAAGGGTGGGACAGCTGGTCTTTGTCTCTGTCTCCCCCTGTCTACACATGGCCAGGCCCCTGAGAGTCTCCCCTGAGCCTCCTGGAGCTGCCAGGTCCCCTGGTATTTCTTCCAGGACCCCATGGCTTCCCATGGCCCAGCCAGTGCTGGGTCTTCTCTCTCTGCTTCCAAGGACAAACAGCTCCCCCGCCCCCCGGGGTTGGGGCAGGGGCCAAGCTTATCCCAGGTGTCGGCTTTGTCCAACACGACTCTTTAGCAGGAGAACCCAGCCAAAGGTTCCAGAGTCCTGAGATGGGACCACGGCAAAATTAATGTCAGGAAGAACAGAGGAAAGCTCATAGCCATCTGGGCCCTGAAAGGCCTCCTGGAGGGGGTGACTTAGGTTTGGGGGCTGGGGGAGGACCACCTCTGTGGCTCAGAGGTGGGCCTCAAAGCTGTGGCAGGACATGATGTCAGCATCCACAGGCGGCCGGATCCGGGGGCTCGGCCAGGCCCTGGCTGGGCTCCCCAAGGAGGCCACCTCCAGCCCAGTACTGAAAACTTAAAGCCCAACCAGGTTGGCTCTTTCTCAAGATGTTCAAACCTATTTAAGAAAACAGAGTCGAACAAGCCCAGAGAATCACAGGCTCTGCATGAGGCCCAACAGAACCCTCCAGGCCAGGGACTTTCAAATGCAACCCCCTCCAGCAGGGAGGGTAAGTGCACAGGAAGACTCCTACTCGGCCTCTAGAATAAGCCGGCCCAGACTCATTCCTGCCTACTGTGTGACTCTGGACACGTTGCTTAGCCTCTCTGGGCCTCAATGTTCTCATCTGCCAAATGGAAATAAGAACAATACCTACCTCACAGAGTCATCATAAGGATTTAATGAAATAATGCAGGTGAAGCAGCTGGCTCAGTGAGTGGCAGTCATAGAAAAACAGGGCTTATTCAGCTTTTGTTCATATCGGTGGGATTATTTGAGTAGAAGCACGAACTCACCTAAACTAGCTACAGCAAGAGAAGGAAGATACTGGCAGGGGGTGAGGGGTGGGATGGGGGCATGGAAGTTGTTGAAAGGAGCCGGGGTGTACCTTCTGGAACCCCAGACCAGCAGACCAGGACCTAGTTGGCCTCAGGAAAGGGTGCAGCCAGGGCTAAGAGCCCTGCGGGTGCCCAGCGGGGCTCCCCGCCTTCTCTTACCTTGCTGCTTTCTGCTGTCTCTTCATCCTCCTCACAGCCCCTGGCTCCGTCCACCTCTCCAGCCAGTAGTAGAAAGCACGGCTGTCAACAACCCCCGGGCGTCTAGATGTGAAGACAGCCGGCCTTAGCTGAAGTCTTTTGGTTCTGATTCCAAATTCTCTGCAGAAGTCTGAGATTGGCTCAGTGTGGTCAGGTGATCCCCACCTGGGGAGAATCAATATGGCAAATCCCGCCGGAAACCTGTGGCCAGTGATGATGGAGAGCAGCTCCCGCAAGGGTGGCAACACTCAGTGAACAAAACAATAGGCGTCTCTTGCGTGCTTCAGACTCTACCCCCCAGTCAGACCCAGGACCCCCATCCCACCTCCATCACAGAAACAAAGCAAATGGGTACTGCTCTCTTCCAGGCTGGCTGATTTTACTGGTTTGTTTAAAAAAAAAAAAAAAAAAGCCCTCCCTGCCCTCTAATACATACAGAGCAGACATTTGTGATTGGGAATCCAGATCACAAAGCTTCCAGTCTGCAGTTCTACCTTTTAGTGCTGGTGCTTTGAGTACAGTGTATAAAGACACTTCCTTCGAGCTGGGTGGGCACACCCTCCCCCAGTCTGAAAGAGGCTGACTGCCACCCACCTGAGCCTCTTTCCACATGGGTTGCCTGCCTAGTCGCTGTGGCACGTGAGCAGTGAGTCCTCGCTGGGTGAGTATTCACTTCAGTACTGCGGTTTTCTAGCCACCAGGCCACCATTGCCTGAGTCTCCAGGCTCTTGGAAGATGGCCTGTTAGCGGGGACTGGGCTGCAGGCTCGAGTCTGCATTTGGAGCTCCTGGAGCCAGAGGCTATGAAAGGTTAGGAGGTGAGGGCAGGGGTGCACAGGCGGTCAAGGGCGGCTGCCTGAGAAACCAAGGCCCCAGCTAGGCCCTGGAGGCCAGGCAACCCGGCCTCGTTGAAAGCCCAGGCCCGTGGGAGGCCCTTCTTTCAGAAGTTTCCACAGTAACTGGCACTGTGCACAGCACCTGAGCTCTCACACAGGCCTTTCCTATCCATCATTTGGAACCCTCATCATGCCCTTGAGAAGCAGGCGCCACTTTACAGATGAGAAAACTGAGGCTTCAAGTCACCCAGCATGTCCAAGGCAGAACTGGAGTTCCACACAAAGACCTGTGCCAGGTGGACCTCCCACTCTTTGCCTCCAGGCCCAGAGGGGGCTGGCAGTGAGGCCTGTGCTTCCCTTTGCCCGCTTCAGTATCCTGTCTTTTGTGCCTCCCAATCTTCGCCAATAGCGCTGACTCCATGGCCCCAGCCCGCCATGACTGACCGGCACATCCGTGTGATGTGACCTGTAGGCGCGTGGGCTTTTGTTCCCCGAGAGCTCCCTTCGAGGGCCCCCTTAGTGCCTTAAGAGCCACCTCCTGGCCTTCGTTTACATCATTCTCCTGGCCTGGGGACCCTGGGAATGGGCCCGCCCCTGTCCAGGCCTAGGTCAGAAGGCCAAAGAGAGCTCGGGCCGTTCTCCCTGTGGCCC
>RJWK010044029.1:0-18534 GCA_004363435.1 Platanista minor
CATGAATCTTTTTGAATTATGGTTTTCTTAGGGTATATGCCCAGTAGTGGGATTGCTGGGTAATATGGTAGTTCTATTTGTAGTTTTTTAAGGAACCTCCATACTGTTCTCCATAGTGGCTGTACCAATTCACATTGCCACCAGCAGTGCAAGAGTGTTCCCTTTTCTCCACACCCTCTCCAGCATTTATTGTTTCTAGATTTTTTGATGATGGCCATTCTGACTGGTGTGAGATGATATCTCATTGTCGGTTTGATTTGCATTTCTCTAATGATTAATGATGTTTAGCATTCTTTCATGTGTTTGTTGGCAGTCTGTACATCTTCTTTGGAGAAATGTCTATTTAGGTCTTCTGCCCAGTTTTGGATTGGGTTGTTTGTTTTTTTGGTATTGAGCTGCATGAGCTGCTTGTAAATTTTGGAGATTAATGCTTTGTCAGTTGCTTCATTTGCAAATATTTTCTCCCATTCTGACGGTTGTTTTTTGTTCTTGTTTATGGTTTCCTTTGCTGTGCAAAAGCTTTTAAGTATCATTAGGTCCCATTTGTTTATTTTTGTTTTTATTTCCATTTCTCTAGGAGGTGGGTCAAAAAGGATTTTGCTGTGATTTATGTCATAGAGTGTTCTGCCTATGTTTTCCTCTAAGAGTTTGATAGTTTCTGGCCTTACATTTAGGTCTTTAATCCATTTTGAGCTTATTTTTGTGTATGGTGTTATGGAGTGTTCTAATTTCATACTTTTACATGTACCTGTCCAGTTTTCCCAACACCACTTATTGAAGAGGCTGTCTTTTCTCCACTGTATATTCTTGCCTCCTTTATCAAAGATAAGGTGACCATATGTGTGTGGGTTTATCTCTGGGCCTTCTATCCTGTTCCATTGATCTATATTTCTGATTTTGTGCCAGTACCATACTATCTTGATTAGTGTTGCTTTGTAGTATAGTCTGAAGTTAGGGAGCCTGATTCCTCCAGCTCCATTTTTCGTTATCAAGATTGCTTTGGGTATTCGGGGTCTTTTGTGTTTCCATACAAATTGTGAAATTTTTTGTGCTAGTTCTGTGAAAAATGCCAGTGATAGTTTGATAGGGATTGCATTGAATCTGTAGATTGGTTTGGGTAGTAGAGTCATTTTCACAATGTTGATTCTTCTAATCAAGAACATGGTATGTCTCTCCATCTATTAGTATCATCTTTAATTTCTTTCATCAGTGTCTTATAGTTTTCTGCGTACACGTCTTTTGTCTCCTTAGGTAGGTTTATTCCAAGATATTTTATTCTTTTTGTTGCAGTGGTAAATTGGAGTGTTTTCTTAATTTCACTTTCAGGTTTTTCATCATTAGTGTATAGGAATGCCAGAGATTTCTGTGCATTAATTTTGTGTGCTGCTCCTTTACCAAATTCATTGATTAGCTCTAGTAGTTTTCTGGTAGCTTCTTTAGGACTCTCTATGTATAGTATCATGTCATCTGCAAACAGGGGCAGCTTTACTTCTTCTTTTCCGATTTGGATTCCTTTTATTTCTTTTTCTTCTCTGATTGCTGTGGCTAAAACTTCCAAAACTATGTTGCATGATATTGGTGAGAGTGGGCAACCTTGTCTTGTTCCTGATCTTAGTGGAAATGGTTTCAGTTTTTCACCATTGAGGATGATGTTGACTGTGGGTTTGTCATATATGGCCTTTATTATGTTGAGGAAAGTTTCCTCTATGCCTACTTTGAGCAGGGTTTTTATCATAAATGGGTGTTGAATTCTGTCGAAAACTTTCTCTGCATCTGTTGAGATGGTCATATGGTTTTTCTCCTTCAATTTGTTAATATGGTGTATCACGTTGATTGATTTGCGTATATTGAGGAATCCTTGAATTCCTGGAATAAACCCCACTTGATCATGGTGTATGATCCTTTTAATGTGCTGCAGTATTCTGTTTGCTAGTATTTTATTGAGGATTTTTGCATTTATGTTCCTCAGTGATATTGGCCTGTAGTTTTATTTCTTTGTGACATCTTTGTCTGGTTCTGGTATCAGGGTGATGGTGGTGTCGTAGAATGAGTTTGGGAGGGTTCCTCCGTCTGCTATATTTTGGAAGAGTTTGAGAAGGATAGGTGTTAGCTCTTCTCTAAATGTTTGATAGAATTCACCTGTGAAGCCATCTGGACCTGGGCTTTTGTTTGTTGGAAGCTTTTTAATCACAGTTTTAATTTCAGTGCTTGTGATTGGTCTGTTTATATATTGTATTTCTTCCTGGTTCAGTCTCTGCAGGTTGTGCATTTGTAAGAATTTGTCCATTTCTTCCAGGTTGTCCATCTCATTGGCACAGAGTTGCTTGTAGTAATCTCTTATGATCCTTTGTATTTCTGCAGTGTCAGTTGTTACCTGTCCTTTTTCATTTCTAATTCTGTTGATTTGAGTCTTCTCCCTTTTTATCTTGATGAGTCTGGCTAATGGTTTATCAATTTTGTTTATCTTCTCAAAGTACCAGCTTTTAGTTTTATTGATTTTTGCTATTGCTTCCTTCATTTCTTTTTCACTTATTTCTGATCTGATATTTATGATTTCTTTCCTTCTGCTAACTTTGGGGTTTTTTTGTTTTTCTTTCTCTAATTGCTTTAGGTGCAAGGTTAGGTTGTTTATTCGAGATGTTTCCTGTTTCTTAAGGTAGGATGGTATTGCTATGAACTTCCCTCTTAGAACTGCTTTGCTGCATCCCATAGGTTTTGGGTTGTCGTGTCTCCATTGTCATTTGTTTCTAGGTATGTTTTGCTTTCCTCTTTGATTTCTTCAGTGATCACTTGGTTATTAAGTTGTGTATTGTTTAGCCTCCAAGTGTTTGTATTTTTTACAGATCTTTTCCTGTAATTGATATCTAGTCTCATAGCGTTGTGGGCAGAAAAGATACTTGATACGATTTCAATTTTGTTAAATTTACCAAGGCTTGATTTGTGACCCAAGATATGATCTATCCTGGAGAATGTTCCATGAGCACTTGAGAAAAATGTTTATTCTGTTGTTTTTGGATGGAATGTCCTATAAATATCAATTAAGTCCATCTTGTTTAATGTACCATTTAAAGGTTGTGTTTCTTCATTTATTCCTTTTATTTCTTCTCTGCAATCAGTCCTATGGCTAGGACTTCCAAAACTATGTTGATTAATAGTGGCGAGAGTGGACATTCTTGTGGACATTCTCTAATTCCTGATATTAGAGGAAATGCTTTCAGTTTTTCCCCATTGAGAATGATGTTTGCTGTGGGTTTCATATACATCCTTTATTATGTTGAGGTAGGTTCCCTCATGCCCACTTTCTGGAGAGTTTTTAATCGTAAATCAGTGTTGAATTTTGTCAAAAGCTTTTCCTGCATGTATTGAGATGATCATATGGTTTTTCTTCTTCAATTTATTAATGTGGTGTATCACATTGATTGATTTGCGTATGTTGAAGAATCCTTGAATCCCTGGGATAAATCCCACGTTTTCATGGTGTATGATCCTTTTTATGTTTTGTTGGATTCTGTTTGCTAGTGTTTTGTTGAGGAGTTTTGCATTTGTATTTGTCAGTGTTATTGGTCTGTAATTTTCTCTTTTTTTGAGGTATCTTTGTCTGGTTTTGTTATCAGGGTGATAGTGGCCTTGTAGAATGAGTTTAGGAGTGCTCCTTCCTCTACAATTTTTGGGAAGAGTTTGAGAAGGATGGGTGTTAGCTCTTCTCTAAATGTTTGACATAATTCACCTATGAAGCCATCTGGTCCTGGACATTTGTTTGTTGGAAGATTTTTTTTTTTGGTGGTACACGGGCCTCTCACTGTTGTGGCTTCTCCCGTTGCAGAGCACAGGCCCTGGACGCACAGGCTCAGCATCCATGGCTCATGGGCCTAGCCACTCCACGGCATGTGGGATTATCCTGGACCAGGGCATGAACCCGTGTACCCTGCATCGGCAGGCGGACTCTCAACCACTGCGCCACCAGGGAAGCCCTGTTGGAAGATTTTTAATCACAGTTTCAATTTCATTACTTGTGATTGGTCTGTTCATATTTTCGATTTCTTCCTGGTTCAGTCTTGGAAGGTTATACCTTTCTAAGAATTTGTCCATTTCTTCCAGGTTGTCCATTGTAATGGCCTAGAGTTGTTTGTAGTACCCTCTTACGATGCTTTGTATTTCTGCGGTGTCTGTGGTAACTTCTCCATTTTCATTTCTAACTTTATTGATTTTGAGTCCTCTCCCTCTTTTTCTTGATGAGTCTGGCTAATGGTTTATCAATTTTGTTTTGTTTATCTTCTCAACGGACTAGCTTTTAGTTTTATTGAGTGTTGTTTTCTTAGTTTCTGTTTCATTTATTTCTGCTCTGAAATTTATGATTTCTTTCCTTCTACTAACTTTGGGTTTTGTTTGTTCTTCTTTAGATCCTTTAGGTGTAAGGTTAGATTGTTTATTTGAGATTTTTCTTGTTTCTTGAGGTCGGATTATATTACCATAAACTTCCCTCTTAGACTGCTTTTGCTGCATCCCAGAGGTTTTGGATCATTGTGTTGTTGTTATTTGTCTCTAGGTATTTTTTGGTTTCCTCTTTGATTTCTTCAGTGATCTCTTGGTTATTTAGTAATGTATTGTTTAGCCTCCATGTATTTGTGTTTTTTAGGTTTTTTCCTTTGGAATTTATTTCTAATCTCATAGCATTGTGGCTTAAAAGGTGCTTGATATGATTTCAAATTTCTTCAATTTACCGAGGCTTGATTTGTGACTCAAGATGTGATCTATCCTGCAGAATGTTCTGTGTGCACTTGAGAAGAAAGTGTAATCTGTTTTCAGATGGGATGTCCTATAAATATCAATTAAATCTATCTGGTCTCTTTTGTCATTTAAAGCTTGTGTTTCCTTATTAATATTCTGTCCGGATGATCTGTCCATTGGTATAAGTGAGGTGTTAAAGTCCCCCACTATTACTGTGCTGCTGTCAATTTCCTCTTTTATAGCTGTTAGCAGTTGCCTTATGTATTGAGGTGCTTCTATGTTGGGTGCATATATATTTATAATTGTTATATCTTCTTCTTGGATCGATCCCTTGATCATTATGTAGTGTCCTTCCTTGTCTCTTGTAACATTCTTCATTTTAAAGTCTATTTCATCTGATATGACTATTGCTACTCCAGCTTTCTTTTGATTTCCATTTACATGGAATATCTTTTTCCATCCTCTCACTTTCAGTTTGTATGTGTCCCTAGGTCTGAAGTGGGTGTCTTGTAGACAGCATATATATGAGTCTTGTTTTTGTATCCATTCAGCAAGCCTGTGTCTTTGGTTGGAGCATTTAATCCATTCACATTTAAGGTAATTATTGATATGTATGTTCTTATTACCATTTTCTTAATTGTTATGGGTTTGTTTTTGTAGGTCCTTTTCTTGTGTTTCCCACTTAGAGAAGTTCCTTTAGCATTTGTTGTAGAGCTGGTTTGGTGGTGCTGAATTCTCTTGGCTTTTGCTTCTCTGTAAAGCTTCTGATTTCTGCATTGAATCTGAATGAGATCCTTGTCAGGTAGAGTAATCTTGGTTGTTTGTTCTTCCCTTTCATCATGTTAAATATATTGTGCCACTCCCTTCTGGCTTGTAGAGTTTCTACTGAGAAATCAGCTTTTAACCTTATGGGGCTTCCCTTGTATGTTATTTGTCGTTTTTCCCTGTTGCTTTGAATAATTTTCCTTTGTCTTAATTTTTGTCAAGACTGCTAACACATATATATGGAATCTAAGAAAAAAAGAAATGTCGTGAAGAACCTAGGGCAAGAGGGGAATAAAGACACAGACATACTAGAGAATGGACTTGAGGATATGGGGAGGGGGAGGGGTAAGCTGTGATAAAGTGACAGAGTGGCATGGACATATATACACTACCAAACATAAAATAGATAGCTAGTGGGAAGCAGCCTCATAGCACAGGGAGATCAGCTCGGTGTTTTGTGACCACCTGGATGGGTGGGAGAGGGAGGGTGGGAGGGAGGGAGACACAAGAGGGAGGAGATATGGGAACATATGTATATGTATAATTGATTCACTTTGTTATAAAGCAGAAACTAACACCATTGTAAAACGATCATACTCCAATAAAGATGTAAAAAAAGAAACCAAGTTGATTACTATGTGTCTCGGCGTGTTTCTCCTTGGGTTTAACCTGCCTGGGACTCTGTGTTCTCCTGGAATTGGGAGGCTATTTCCTTTCCCATATTAGGGAAGTTTTCAACTATAAGCTCTTCAAATATTTCATCAGGTCCTTTCTCTCTCTCTTCTCCTTGGACCCATATAATGTGAATGTTGGTGCGTTTAATGTTGTCCCTGAGGTCTCTTAGGCTGTCTTCATTTCTTTTCCTTCTGTTTTCTTTATTCTGCTCTGTGGCTGTGAATCCCACCATTCTGTCTTCCAGGTCACTTATCCGTTGTTCTGCCTCAGTTATTGTGCTGTTGGTTCCTTCTAGTGTATTTTTCATTTCAGTTATTGTATTGTTTGTCTCTCTTTTTTCTTTAATCCTTCTAGGTGTTTGTTCTTTAATTCTTCTAGGTCTTTGTTAAACATTTCTTGCATCTTCTCGTTGTTTGCTGCCATTCTTGTTCCAAGATCCTGAATCATCTTCACTATCATTATTCTGAATTCTTTTTCTGGAAAGTTGCCTATCTCCACTTCATTTAGTTGTTCTTCTGGGGTTTTTATCTTGTCCCTTTACCTGGTACATAGTACTCTGCTTTTTCATTTTGTCTTTCTTTCTCTGAATGTGGTTTATGTTCCATCAGCTGCAGGATTGTAATTCTTCTTCCTTCTGATTTCAGCCCTCTTATGGCCGAGGATATCTGAGGGTTCTTGTGCAAGCTTCCTGATGGGAGCGACTGGTGGTGGGTAGAGTTGGGTGTTGCTCCGATGGGCCGAGCTCAGTAGACTTGAATCTGCTTGTCTGCTGATGGGTGGGGCTGAGTTCCCTCCCTGTTAGTTGTTAGGCTTGAGGCATCCCAGCACTGGAGCCTAGATGCTCTTTGGTGGGGCTAATGGTGGACTCTGGGAGGGCTCATACCAAGGAGTACTTCCCAGAACTTTTGCTGCCAGTGTCCTTATCCCTGTGGTGAGCCACAGCTGTCTGCCACCTCTGCTGGAGAGCCTTCAACACTAGCAGGTAGGTGTGGTTCAGTCTCCTGTGGGGTCACTGCTCCTTCCCCCTGCGTCCTGATGCACACACTACTTTGTGTGTGCCCTCCAAGAGTGGAGTCTCTCTTTCCTCCTGTCCTGTTGAAGTCTTGCAATCAAATCCTGCTAGCCTTCAAAGTCTGTTTCTCTGGGAATTTGTCCTCCCGTTGCCAGACCCTCAGTTTAGGAAGCCTGATGTGGGGCTCAGAACCTTCACTCTAGCGGGTGGACTTCTGTGGTATAATTGTTCTCCAGTTTGTGAGTCACCCACCCAGTGGTTATGGGATTTGATTTTTTGTGATTGTGCCCCTCCTTTGTGGCTTCTCCTTTGTCTTTGGATGTGGGGTATCTTTTTTGGTGAGGTCCTGTGTCTTCCTGTCAAAGGTTGTTCAGCAGTTAGTTGTCTGTTTGTTGATTTTTTGATGATGGCCATTCTGACCCCTGTGAGAGGAGACCTCATTGTAGTTTTGATTTTTATTTCTCTAGTAATTAGTGATGTTGAGCATATTTTCATGTGTTTGTTGGCCACCTGTATGTCTTCTTTGGAGAAAAGTCTCTTTAGGTCTTTCGCCCATTTTTTGATTGGGTTGTTTGTTTTTTTGATGTTGAGCTGCATGAGCTGTTTGTATACGTTGGAGATTAATCCTTTGTCAGTTGCCTCATTTGTAAATATTTTCTCCCATTCTGAGGGTTGTCTTTTCATCTTGTGTGTGGTTTCCATTGCTGTGCAAAAGCTTTTAAATTTAATTGGGTCTCATGTGTTTATTTTTGTTTTTATTTTCATTACTCTAGGAGGTGGGTCAAAAAAGATCTGGCTGCGATTTATGTCAGAGACTCTTCTGCCTATGTTTTCCCCTAAGAGTTTTATAGTGTGTGGCCTTACTTTTAGGTCTTTAATCCATTTCAAGCTTTTTTTTGTGTCTGGTGTTAGGGAGTGTTCTAATTTCATTCTTAAACTTGTCTTTTGAAGAGCAAAAGTTTTTACGATGAAATCCTGTTAATCATTTTTTTTCCTTTTATGGTGTTTATCTGAGTATATCTTTATTTCACCTTCACATTTATAGTATAGTTTTGGTGGATATGGAAACTTTGATTGGTAGTTTCTTTCTTTCCAGCATTTTATGTCATACCACTTCCTTCTGTCTTCTACTGTTTCTGATTAGGGTCACCTTTAATGGTAATTTTTTCTTTATATGATGGATAGTTTTTCTCTTGATACGTTGAAAATTTTCTCTTCGCCTTTGGGTTTCAATATTTGACTATGGTGTGTCTAGATTTATGTGTTTATCTTACTTGGGTGTCCTTGTGCTTTTTTGATATTTATATTAATGTATTTCAGCATTTGGGGGCCCTTTTCAGCTCTTATTTTTCTGTCCCTTTCCTCTTTACTCTCCTCTGAGGTTTTCTTTACAGTCTGTTGATATGATTGATGTTGTCTTACAGGTCTCTGAGACTTTGTTCACCTTCCTTCAATCTTTTTTTTCTCTCTCCTTCATATTGGATAGTGTCTAGTGCTCTATCTGCTAGTTCTCTGGTTCATTCTCCTGCTATCTCAAGTTTGCTGTTGAGCCCATTTAATGAATTTTTCATTATAGTTATTATACTTTTCAACTTTAGAATTTCTGTATAGCTATTTTTAATATTTTCTATTTCTCTCTTGATATTTTCTGTTTGTTGAATAATTATCCTCATATTTCTCTTGAACTTCTTGAATAAACTTTTCAAAAATCCTTTGAATATATTTATAATTTTTACTTTGAACTATTGTCTGTACATGCCTGTTGGCTAGGGATATGTGATGAGTTTTTGTAGCTCTTCAATGTCTCTTTCATTTCCAGGCTAACCTTGCTCAGTTTCTGGCTAGTCTGTCACTTGCATCAACTTACATTGCTTTTGGGGGGAGAGTGTTTGCTGATCTCTTTTCCCACCCTAGCTGGAAGCCTTACTTGTTTTGATGTTTTAAGGTCCTTATCCATATTACTTAATTTATTCCATTCTTCTTTCAGTCTGTAGGTTTATGTCTGCAAGATATTTTAAAGGTTATAGTTGTTTGAATTATTATATTAGTCCATGAATATCTTCCTGTTTTATTTACATACGAATGACAAGTTGACTTGGTATAAAAATTTGTGATCCCAGTCATTTCTCCTTAAATTTTGTAATATGTGGCTGTGTTGCATTTGGTGTTGTAGAGAAGAAATATGACTTTTGTTCCTTTGTATAATTTGTTATTGCTTGAATGATTTTAAGGATTTTTCTTTATCATTTGTTTGGTTATTTATTTATTTATTTAGGCCATGCCACATGGCATGTGGGATCTTAGTTCCTCAACCAGGGATTGAACCTGTGCCCCCTGCAGTGGAAGCATGGAGTCTTAACTACTGGACCACCAAACAAGTCCCCTTATTGTTTTAATTTCAAGCTAGAATACATCTAGGTATAAGCATTTTAAAGTTAATTTGGTCTAAAATTGAAATAAATTTAATCAGAAAGACATGAAATCTAAATTTAAAAAGCAATAAGTTTTTACTGAAGTTCATAAAACTAGATTTGAATAAAATATAAGCACACCATATTTTTGGAGAGGAAAACTAAATGTTATTTCTTCCAAATGCCATGTATTTCACCTTTCATCATATTAGGTGACACATAATAATATGTTTGTCCCACCATTAGTATGACAATTATAAATCTGAATCCCAAGAGGGTTTTGGGAGATGAAATTTGGCATGTTGATTTTAAAGCTTATTTATAATAAGTATATGAGAGTGTCTGAGAAATTTATAATGGTAAAAATTTTTAAATACCAGATAGGTGAAGAAGATCAATGGCCTAGAAGAAGAGTCTAAAGAAACAAGTAATTGTATATGGAAATTTAATATATTAAAAAGGTTGTGACATTTCAGATCAATGAAGAATTATAGAATTAATAAATAGTACTGAATACCAGAGTATGTAACTTTAAGAAAATAAATTTAGATTTAATTTTATACTTCATATAATGTACAAAAATAAATTCTAGATGAAATGAAAATTTAATATAACTCCTTTTGTAGCTATAGAAATGATACAAAAATGTGGAAGAATATTTTTACAATTTTGGGTATATCTCTACAACTCATAGAACTTATTGCTAATAAAGGAAATGATTAGCAGATTTCACTACATCAGAATACTTTGGTTTTACAAAATACTATATAAAGTTAAAAGATGAACAACAGATTGAAGAAAATGGATGTGAAATAAAAAAGGCAAAAAGTTGGGGCTTCCCTCGTGGCGCAGTGGTTGAGAGTCCGCCTGCCGATGCAGGGGACATGGGTTCGTGCTCCAGTCCGGGAAGATCCCACATGCCGTGGAGCGGCTGGGCCCGTGAGTCATGCCCGCTGAGCCTGCGCGTCCGGAGCCTGTGCTCCGCAACGGGAGAGGCCACAACAGTGAGAGGCCCGCGTACCGCAAAAAAAAAAAAAAAAAAGTTGATAAACATGTGTGAAAATGGACACTGCAGGTAGGAATATAAATTGGTATAAAGTTTAAGAGGCACATTCTTAGCAATCCTAAATCCAGGACCCTATCTTATAGAAATAATTCCATGAGTATTTTAATATATATTTTCTTTGTACCATAGTTTAAAATAGCAAATTACTAGTATATGCACATTAATAGAATGATTAGATAAATTTGGTACATCTATTCAGTTGAAATACATATAGCTATTAAAAGGAATGCAGTAGAACTATATGTGTTGGTACAGCAAGATGCCTGTGATATATATTTAAATGAAAAATGCAATTTGAAGAACATCTGTAAAGCATGATCTAATTTTTACAAAAAGAAAAATATATATGTGAATGTATATGTATATATATATGCATATTTGTATTACTCATAGGAAAATATTGTGGAAGAATACATATTTTACAGTTAACAACAGTTGAATCTAGTATGTGGTTTTTAAGGGATGGAGGTAGACATTTACACTTGAAAATTATTTCGAAGAGTAATTAAGGATAAGTAAATATATTTAAGATATAATTAAAGTCTAAAAAGTACAACCCTGACTCTTTAGTTTTTTAGTTTGGCCAGGTCAGAAATAAGACAACTGGTTGAAAGAGCCAACTTTCTTCCTTTTCTTTTCTTCCTTCCACTCTTAGCATTAACTTTCCTTTTCTACAGTTTAATTCCAGGACTCCCAGAGCCCACTTCCATTGAACTTGCTCCTTTTTTCTGTGCTGCTGTCCCTAGCTTGGACCTGCTATAACCCATAGCAATATGATGATCTTGCTAAAGCTATACTCTACTTGGAAAGGCCAAACACAGAATCATGGCCCAGAGTACCTGCCACTTCAGAGCAGAAATGGGAAATATATGTGTTTACTGTCTTTCATTTTTATAGATTTTACATGCACTGTCTTGCTTGATTATTCCAATAGTTCTGTGAATTGGGAAAGGTAAGTATTCCCATTTTAATAGAGGCTAGACATGGTTGGTGTGTTACTTGAGACAGCAAGTAAGGGAGTGAAACATAGATCTAGATATTTACTCTGTTAGAATGAGAGAATGACTAACACAGGAGGTGAAATAACTCTGAAGAGTAGGTAGAGCACTGGCTGGAATCAGAAACCTATGGCTTTCAACATTTCATTTTACCACTTCAGATCTCTGCTTGCATTTTAAAAGATTAGTGAGAGTGGCAAACTCAAATGTCTTTAAGGATTAGACAAGCATTTGAATGAATGGAGCACAGGGCATAAGATTATAAAGGAGTAGAAACTGGTGAACTAGAGCTCATATGCTCCCTCCAAAGACTTTGAAATAAAAAAAAAAATAATACTGTTAAATTAAAGCAAGTCTGTTGACCAAATCCAGCCCATGGGCTTCCAGTTTATAACTCCTAGATTAGCTAATTTCTTTTCAAGTCTAGTATCATCTTGTAGCATAGAAAAGTGATTGAATGAAAGAGGGTAGAGTTGGTAGAGGGTATTGAATTTATGATATGATTTGATTTTTAAAAACCTTTCATGTGAGAAAATTTTAGTGATTAATGATATATATGAAGTTGCAAAGGTAGTACAGAGAGGTCCTGGGTAACTTTCATCTAGTTTCCCCACTAGCTACATATTACATAGCTATAGTACAATATCGAAGGCAGGAAATGGACATTGGTGTGAAGTGTGTATATAGTTCAGTGTCATTTTATCACATGGGTAGATTTGTGTCACTGTCACCACAATCAAGGTACATAACCGTTCTATCACCACAAAGATCTCTTTGTGTTACCCGTTTATAGTCACACCTACTCCATTGTGCCACCATGGATGTACCATGTTCAGTTAATCATTCACCTATTATAGGACATTTTGGTCATTTCCAGTTTTTGGCTATTGCAGCTAATCTGTGAACATTTGTGTACAGATTTTTTTGTGTGGACATAGTTTTCATTCTGGGATAAATGTCCAGGAATGCGGGGAAGGGGCGGGACTGAGTGGCGCGCGCTGTGCTTCTTGCTGTCCCTGGCGTGGTTGCTTTCGGCATGGAGGAAATTTATGCTAAGTTTGTGTCACAGAAAATCAGCAAGACCCGCTGGCGACCGGTACCTCCGGGGAGCCTGCAGACCGCGGAGACTTTCGCCACGGGCTCTTGGGACAATGAGGAAAATTATGTTTCACTGTGGTCTATTGGAGATTTTGGAAACTTGGACTCTGATGGAGGATTTGAAGGAGACCATCAGTTATTGTGTGATATCAGACACCATGGTGATGTAATGGATTTACAATTTTTTGACCAGGAAAGAATTGTAGCTGCTTCATCAACAGGATGTGTAACAGTTTTCCTTCACCATCCGAATAACCAGACTCTGTCAGTCAGCCAGCAGTAGACAACAGCTCATTACCACACGGGTCCGGGCAGTCCTTCCTGTAGCAGTGCACCATGCACAGGTGTTGTGTGCAGCAACCCAGAAATTGTCACAGTTGGAGAAGATGGTCGAATAAATCTCTTCAGAGCTGATCACAAGGAAGCTATAAGAACTATAGACAATGCAGATAGCAGTACACTCCATGCTGTAACCTTCCTTTGAACTCCTGAGATTTTTACAGTAAATTCAATTGGACAGTTAAAAATATGGGATTTTAGACAAAAAGGAAATGAGCCCTCTCAGATATTATCACTGACTGGTGACTGAGTGCCACTCCACTGTGTTGATAGACATCCCAACCAGCAGCATGTTGTAGCTACTGGTGGTCAGGATGGAATGTTAAGTATTTGGGATGTTAGACAAGGTACAATGCCTGTGTCTCTACTGAAGGCTCATGAAGCTGAAATGTGGGAAGTTCACTTTCACCCATCCAACCCAGATCATCTATTTACTTGTTCTGAAGATGGATCTCTCTGGCATTGGGATGCCTCCACAGATATACCTGAGAAATCATCACTCTTTCATCAAGGAGGAAGAAATAGTACTTTTTTGTCTCATAGCATTAGTAACCAAGCTAATGTTCATCAATCTCTTATAAGCTCCTGGCTCATCACTGATCCTGCCAAAGACCGTATTGAAATCACAAGCTTGCTTCCCAACAGGACTTTGTCTGTGAACAGTTTGGATGTTTTAGGTCCTTGTCTTGTTTGTGGAACCGATGCAGAAGCAATTTATGTTACTTGAAAACTTTTTTCATGAAGATACTAAAAGATTTCATATAAAACGTACAGTTATAGCCTTTCAAATTCCAGCTTCTCTATGCAAATTTTTATTATTGGAAAATGTACAATTTGCAGGGGAAGCATCCATAAACTATTGTTAATTTTGATGCCCAGTTTCAGCTTTTGTTAGTTGAATATTCTTCTAATAGTTAGTAGCTAGAGTCTGATTAATGACTGATGGCAAAAGAATTGGACCGTGTGGAAGAACATCACAGGGATCCTTGTGCTGATAAATGCACTGCCTTCAGCACAATTCTGGACAGCTCATGGAACCAACTCTTCATTTTTGATGTTGTAGGGCTCAAAAATATCAAACCACCAATGGGTTCCTATCCTTTTTATCAATGGTATGTGGGGTATACCCCTCCCTGGTGGCCTTAGCTAGTATTTATTCTTTTTACTACAAGTATTTTCTTCAGTTCTTCCACATTTTATTTCCTTAATAATTTTTGTAAACTTTTTTCAGAAAGAATTGAGAACAAAAATGGCAAAATTTTTGTAGTGTTCAAATTTTTTTAAAGGTGAAAATGTTTTGACAGTTTCCTTTACTAGAATGGGTTTGAACAGAACTCTGTCAGCTCCTTAGACCCAACTTTATTTCTCTTGAAAAGAAAAAAGACAAGTACATTTTTCCTAAGGATTTTTGCTTTTATTTAGTTTTACAATGTAGTTGAAAATTGCTGAATTGGACATTGTGCAATAAAATAGGATTTGACATTGATAAATGAGCTGACTTACAAATGAATTTGATAGGTAACATGCAGAGACTAGTATGAGGATGTGGTAGGAGTATAGAGTTTTGCCATCTTTATCTTTAATGTTGATGATGACCTAACATGCAGTGTTTTAAGACAGTTTTATGATATTGTCTTTCTAAAGTTTGTTAGATTAAATGCATTATTGAACTGTTAAGACCTTAATGACAAATCACTCCTATTACACAATTGAAGTGTATGTTTATTTACTTTACAATTCCAACAATAATTACTATGAAGTTTTGTCTTTCCGTCCCAATAAACATTTGCAGTTTTTTTATGCCGCCCTACCTCAGGGTTTTTTGGATTTTGTTTTTTTGTTAACATTTTAAAATGGAATACACATATGCATCTGCTGTTTTATATGTATTTGGCTCAAAAATGTTTGACTGAATGGACTTCCCTCGCAGTCCAGTGGTTAATGCAGGGGGCACAGGTTTGATCCCTGGTCGGGGAACTAAGTTCCCACATGCTGCACAGCACAGCCTAAAAAAAAAAAAAAAAAAAATCGACTGAAGATAATTAGTAACTTTGAATTCCAAAGAATCAGAGAAGGAAAGAAAATGTTGCTGATAGGAATTCTTAATCTGTTTATAGTTTTATTGCTGGGGCTAATTTTTAAAACTTTCTGTTATTACAAAAGTCATTCATTGTAGAAAAGACAGTCAAAAGAAAATTTTAAGTACTTAATCTCCAAGAGAGACAATTCTTTTCATACTGTCTTCTATCCATCAATGTATATAGTTTTTCTGTAAAAAATGAAATATACATGTTATATTTGTAGATGCACATTCTCTAGCAGTCAACACATGAATTCAATAATAAAAATATAGCTAAGGAAAAAAAAAATGTCCAGGAATGCAGTTGCTGGGTGATATGTTGAGTGCACATTTAATTTTTTAAGAAACTACTGAACTATTTTTCAGAGTGACTGTACGATTTTATACTCTTAATGGCAATGTTTCTTTGCGCTCCTGCCAGCTTATAGTAATGTTACTATTTTTATTTTAGCTGCTCTAATAGGTATGTAGTGATGTCATCATGGTCTTAATTTGCATTTCTCTAATGGCTGGTGATAGTGAATATTTTTTCATGTGTTTCATGTTTGCCATCTATATATCTTTCATGTCTTTTGTTCATTTTTGAAATTGGATTGTTTATTTTATTGTTGAGTTCCCTTGGAACTGTGAATATGTCATCTTGTATGGCAAGGGAGAATTTAAGTTGCAGATGGAATTAAGGTTGTTAATCAGTTGATCTTAAGATAGGGTAGTTGTTCTGAATTGTCTGGGTGAACTCAGTGAAATCATAAGGATCCTTGAAAAAGGAAGACCAAAGTGTAGGTGTAAGTCAGAGAGATTAGATGTGACCTACTGTTGTTTGTTTTGAAGATGGAGGAAGGAGTTTATGAGCCAAGGAATATGAGTGGCCTCTAGAAGCTGGAAAAAACAAGGAAGTGGATTCTCCTGTAGAGCTTCCAGAAAGGAATGCAGCCCTGTTAACACCTTAATTTTAGCCCAGTGAGACCCATTTCATATTTCTTACTGCTAGTAATATAAGGTAATAAATCTGTATTGTTTAAGCCACTTAATGTGCAGTAGTTTGTTACAGCAGAAATAGAAAAAGGATGTAAGTGGCAAGATAATTCTTCTATATCAATAAGTGTTCACTCCACTATAGAATTTTTAAAAGCTTTTAAAACGCAGAGACATAAATATATGTTAAAATAGGTACACATGAATTTGAAGTAAATGGGAGGGAGAGTATGTGGGGATACTGAGGTACTTAAATGGAATCCTTAAGGTTCCATGGCATTCACTTTGAAGATTGATTTTTAATGATTAGAGAGTGGTGTGTTTTCTGCTTTTGTAAACCCAAAGTTTCTTATGTGCTGATGTTTTTTTTTTCTCTCCATCTTATTTTTCAAGCAGTGGGTGAACAGAATGGGGACCTCATGCTCTCAAGAAGTAATGCAACAGGTTGAAGACATTTTCTAAACGTTGCCCTATGTGCAAATGTGTGTCTGCTGAATCTAGATATAACAGCTGTTTCTCACTTTCTTATGATGTGCTCCAAACTTTCAGCAGTATCTATGAAAAACACCTTTAAAATGTCTTATTTATGATGTGGCAAGTGGAGATTAAGATTATTGTGCTTATACTTCAGCCAGATATATGTGGTGTGATTGATGAAGATATTCAAATAAGGCTAAAAGCCTAGGTTGATCCGTGCATTTTTTGTGAATGTTGTGATTGCTTTCATACTTAATAAGGTACTGGAAATCTCAGGAACAAAAATCACCAATACCTTGCCATATTTGAACTTCTGGCATTCTCTACATAAGCCTAAAAAATGCTGAGCCTATTCCTATTTCATTGCCAATATGTCACATTTACCTTAGAGAGTGGACCTAGTGACTTAACTATAAATTGTTTAACCTTGGATTTCGGGACTTTCACAGCCTTCCCTGTTTTGCCTCCCAGTAGTACCCTATAAATAATACAAGTATTATCAAAACTGGTTGTTTTCTGGTCCATACAACTTGTCCATACCTTTTCCTTTCTATGCCTACCTCTGCTTAGAATTCCCTCCCATCCTTCCTCCATCTTAGCCTACAGAAGTTTTAAGCATTTTTCAAGTCCCAGCTGAAATTCTGTCTCCTTACATGAAGTGTCCTCTTCTTATTCTTGGAAGGAATTTGTCACAGAGAGGTTAAAATACCGTGTCATGTATTACGGAAATTTGAGTATTTATAAACTCCTTATGATAGGGACTTTCTGAATTATTTTTCTAATTTCTTTAGGACCTAGTATAAATTTTAGGTTCTCAGGAGATATTGCATAAGGTTATATGAAATAACTGTTAGAGTAGGAAAACTAGGACAACGGACATGGTCCACCCACATGGACAGTTCTTCACATTTGAAAACCAGCTTTTGGCATCTTATTTTCCACGTTTATATGTGTGCCTTTTATTTTGCATTAATGTACTTTTACTCCTAACACACTGGTTTCATGTTTTTGACCTGCAGAGTTCAAACAACTAGACTATTTAAGAACAAAGAGTATATTAGTTTCCTTGGTGATGTTAATTTAGAACAAAGAAGGGGACTATGACTATGCTATGTCTAAACTCATCTTATAATTGAAAAATGCCCAAGAAATTATTATTCTCTCTTAAGCCTTGGACAGCTAAGAGGGATAAAAGATGAAAATTCTTCCAAGGGTTCTTGTCCTATTATGGGCAAATTCCTTCTTGTTAAACATATTCTTATTTCTTCCTTCAGCTTCTCTAATTAACCAAAAACTAGCTTTCAAGTGAAACCAGATATATCTTCTACACATAACTCTCATTACCCCACTTCTCTATATTCAAGGGGAAAAAAGGAAGGGTTAGCCTCAACTATATTAATTCAACCAATATTCATTCCACATAAATGTTTATCAAGAACCTAGAACAGTGTCTAGCCCATATACCAGTGACTAACACAAAGTCCTTGCCCTCACAGACAAATCATGTTGTGGGGACCTTTTCCAGAACATTTTCTCATTGAAAGTCCATGCTCTCTTATCTTCCTATGCTTTCCAAATCTTTGCTGACTTCAGCTACCATATTGGACTTAATTCTACCTTCCTTTGTTAATTGACCTTATTTTTGCCATTATACTGCACTTTAGAACCCGTGTTATCTAGATTCCCAACACTCTGGCCTCAATTCACTGTCATTCTTTTTTTTTTTTTTTTTAACATCTTTATTGGAGTATAATTGCTTTACAATGGTGTTAGTTTCTGCTTTATAACAAAGTGAATCAATTATACATATACATATGTTCCCATATCTCCTCCCTCTTGCATCTCCCTCCTTCCCACCCTCCCCATCCCACCCATCCAGGTGATCACAAAGCACTGAGCTGATCTCCCTG
>RJWK010044030.1:0-18534 GCA_004363435.1 Platanista minor
ATGGTGTTAAGTATTTTGGGGGTGTATTTTATTTAATTTATTTTTTAATTGAAGTATAGTTGAGTTAAGGTATTTTTAAATGAAAGTTTAGGTAATTATGGAAACAACTGAAAACTCAGAAATGTAAGAACACAGTAGCCCAGCTTAGAATTACAACCCCATCTCTAAAAACTGTGGCACGTGTGATTACAAATCCTCTGTAGGTCATCCAGCTGTCAAGGGAGGAATGGACTTGGCTTTTAAAATTATCTTTTGGCTTCAGCAACACCTAGAATCCAATTTCCACCAGCAGGGATGAGTCATGTCTCTCCCCAGCACTCTCACAGGTGGCTGGGAAGAGCAATCAAGTGTATTGATGTCTCTGACTTCCTGCCTGTTCATGTTTTCAAGAGATGTGTGGGAAACACATTTCCTTTGACAGCGCTGTGCTTCCGATCAAGCGAAAAGCGCTGAGAAAAATCAGAAGCTTCCATTAAGTTCCAACCCTACTCAAAGCTCCTGAATACATGGGGAGTCGTGTAAAGGATGTGTTTCCAGAGACTGAAGGATTTTGCTCTAATAAAATTATGTTCATCAGAAACATCTTATTCATTTAATGGAAGCTGCAAAGATCATCCATCTAAAAATATTGTTTTACTGACTACTTAGCCAAACAAAGTTTCTCTCTTTGTTCTCCAAATTCCTTTTTAAGAAGTTACTGTGAAAAATGTCCAGTGTACAAAAAGACATAAAGAATAATAGAAGATGGCGGTGGGAGGGGGGGAATGCACTGGGAGTTTGGGATTAGCAGATGCAAACTATTATATATAGAATGGATAAACAACAAAGTCCTACTGTAGAGCACAGGGAACTATATTCAGTATCCTGTGATAAAACATCATGGAAAAGAATATGAAAAAGAATGTATATATATATATATATATATATATATATATATATAACTGAGTCACTCTGCTGTACAGCAGAAATTAACTCAACATTGTAAATAAATTATACTTCAATGAAATTTTTAAAAAGAATAATATAACAGAAAAGTTGTTCTTCACTGACCTCAAAGAATATAAAAATGAAAAGTACTAGTGCGATTAAACCTTCTGTATACGCTTTCCAAATTTCATTCTGCTGCTTCTCCTCCAGAGGTAAAATCTATCCTAAGTGTGGCGTTTGTTTTTTTGCTCTCTCTGTATGCTTTTAATTATCAACAGAAATCAAACTTCAGTAAAGAATCACCACGGAAGGACGCTTCACTAGCCCAGCGCAAGTGAGCACAGATGTTTTGCCATGACCTTTCCTCTCTGTGGTCTGTTCGATGCTGGGCTGAGAGAGGATTACAGGCTCGTTCCTTGGTTTAGCCCCACGTGAAGCAGACAAATGGACCCCTAAACCCCCACCAGTCACTTTGCAGCTACGTCCACCAGGGGGTGCTAACGATGACAATGGACAGTCAAAAACATTTCCAAAACCAGAAAATTATAAATGGTAAAATCTTATGATCATGTTTACAGAGCAATGCTCAGTTCGGTCATTCAAGACTTCATTTTAGGAATTCCCTGGTGGCGCAGTGGTTAGGAATCCGCTTTTCAGTGCAGGGGACACAGGTTCGAGCCCTGGTCTGGGAAGATCCCACATGCCGCAGAGCAACTGAGCCCGTGCACCACAACTACTGAGCCTGCGCTCTAGAGCCCGCGAGCCACAACTACTGAGCCCGTGCACCACAACTACTGAAGCTCACGTGCCTAGAGCCCAAGCTCCGCAACAAGGGAAGCCACCACAATGAGAAGCCCGCGCAGCGCAACGAAGAGTAGCTCCCCACTCTTCGCAACTAGAGAAAGTCCGTGCGCAGCAACAAAGACCCAATACAACCAAAAATAAATAAATAAATTTTATTTTTTTTAAAAAAGACTTCATTTTACTCTCGATTTCTGGAAAATCTCATTTTCTTCCAACCACACCCCCAGGCCACCCAGAGAGTCTTCTTTAAAGCATTTTGTTCTTTTTCTTTCTTTTTAATGTAACAGAATCTGAAGCTTGATAACATTATGGGGAAAAGGGGATGTGAAAAGGGGAGCTGGGACTGTGGTTGATGCTAAAGGAATGAGTCTTTTTACATTGTTTTTTTTTACATTTTTGCACAACTTTGTTCAAGCTTCTGTGTTCCAGGGGACAGACTCCTGTGATGTGTCTTGGCTAACGTACATCTCTATTGGCCTTTTCCACCAAGAGAAAATTCAGCGTGGGGAGAGTTTTATTTCAAAACAAAACAAAAACCTAGGTGTCTGTTAATGAAAGAAAGAGGAACAGATGTCGTCGTCTAAAAAATATTTCTCTAAGTCACCAGGTGAATGGAGAACAGGAATGATAAAGCAACAAATGGTATTTTTAAAGCTTACTTTATGCTCAGACTAAAGGTATAGATAATGATTAATGATAACAGGTGAAGATGGCCAGATGTGAAAACTGCCAGATACAAGGTGAATATGCTCTGGGGATGCGGAACCCAGGGGTACCAGCTGTACTTTAAGCACGCTTGGGATTTACATCAAGATATATCCGGAAATAACTTGGGATAAAAGGGATGAGAGAAAATGTTTTTCACAGGCATCCTCAGTTTTCTGAAGCTTATTTGATTTGAGTTTTGATTGCTGGAATTACCTTGAGCTGTTAACTGCTTATTTTCAACATGAATACTTTGCTGTCTTTGGTTCATTCTTTGGATCCCCATCTTTTTTCACATGGTGAGCAACCAGCTTGAAGTAATTGTTCTAGGATCTATTTCCAGGAAAGTATAATTCATCTGAAGGAGGGACTGACTTGAACACTAGTATGAAACCCTTTTGGAGAGTTTCAAGGTGAGAGATAGCCAGGAGCATCAGTCAGGGAAAATAGTAGCCTCTGCTGGGAAAATTGAGTCCTTTATAGCACAGACCAGGGGTCCCTCACTCTGGCTAAGCATTGAAATCATCTATGGAGGATTTTCTGAAATATCAATTTCTGGGGGATTCTGATTTAGTTCATATAAATCTGTATGCTGCACTCTCCCCCCAAGTAACTGAAATCAGTCAGGTTTGGGACCCACTGGATGGACACATCAGCCTTCCATCTGCCTTTCTCACCTTATTGATTCAAAACTTGTCGACGTGTGATAACCACAGCATAAGCCAAAATACATGCTGAGGGAGTTAACTTCCTAAAACCATATTTCTCTCCAGAAAGAGGGAGGCATCTAACATTAGAGTTCTTTGTAAAGCTACTTACATGGATGAGTTCTCTGACACTTTATCTTAGTTGACAGCAATAAAAAATACTGTGTGGAGAAAGAATATTCAGCCTGAAATGACCTAAATGCAGGGTTTAGATGCTTAGAGATCGTATAATATAATTGGCCAAATAAGAAGAGGAGAGGGGGGCTTCCCTGGTGGCGCCGTGGTTGAGAGTCCGCCTGCCGATGCAGGGGACGCGGGTTCGTGCCCCGGTCCGGGAAGATCCCACATGCCGCGGAGCGGCTGGGCCCATGAGCCATGGCCGCTGAGCCTGCGCGTCCGGAGCCTGTGCTCCGCAACGGGAGAGGCCACAACGGTGAGGAAAGATGGAAAGAAAGAAAGAGAGAGAGAGAGAAAGAAAGGGAGAGAGAAAGAAAGAAAGGGAGAGAGAGAGAGAGAGAGAGAAGGTTGCAATTGTACAGAGTTTGCACTTTCAGGGGATATGACTTCACAGCTGTGACATATTCAATGCTATTGCTATCCACAAGCTTTAAAAAGATTAGGCGGTCCAGTGGTTAGGACTCCACACTTTCACTGTCGAGGGCACGGGTTCGATCCCTGGTGGGGGAACTAAGATCCCAGAAGCCACGCAGCAAGGCCAAAAAAGAAAAATAAAAAGATTATTGAGAGAAAGAAATAGGCAAGTGATGGCAGTATAATCGTATGTGCATGCCTCCTGGGCATGAAAAATGTGTCTACGTACACAAACAGGTGTGCATAGCTTGAGACACCTTGACAACTCAGATACTGATTTCCAATGTTCTCTCTTGCAAACAATCTAGCGAAACGTGAAAATGATTATGTTCCTCAAAACTGCATTAAAGTGCTCTAGACTGACATGATGTCAAAAACATGGATGGAAGATGGCAGCAGAAAAGACAATACTTCCACATGCATTAATTTACAATACGTCTATGTGATTCGCTTGCTAAAGTAATTGTTAAAAATAGATATTTGACCTTTTTTCTACATGGTTAAAGTTGATGCCTTCAAGGTTTTTCTTATCCTCTCATTGTGAAAATGAAGAAATGCCTTAAATTGCTAATCATCCTGTTTTGATTCTATTATATGTAATAAATACATGATTATATATTTATTACATACAAATATAAGTTTATAAGAAAACTTTCCAGGTTTCTGGAAAGTCACAAGACAACTTTTTATTTAAGCTGATAAGGAGAATGCAGAGTTCATTTTAAGGATACAGACCCCAGTTTTACAGCCTCTGGCCTGCATCTCTCTTTTGTCACCCCTCTCTGCAGTGTGCAGCCTACTATTTAATGGCAACCACAGCAGGGATTGCCTTCCACTCTGTAGGAATTAGCCTACCACCTAGGGGACTGTTTTCATTGCTCTTGGCTGTTCAAAGAATTTACGCATGTGTAAACATATGCAATGTTGATATGTCAATTAGACCTCCATAACGCTGTTTAAAAATAAAGTAAATGAAAGGGAAAAAGCATTTTTTTCTTTACACCTATGAATATAAAAAGTGAACCCACCAGCATCACATGGACAGCTTGTTTCTGTGGAGTACAATGCTATTGTCAAGATGAAGCAGCAATCACGCCTTTCTAAGACCTTTCCATGAGTTCAGCTCTGCTCTCAGTCATGTGAGCTGCAGTTAAACAGGGAGTTAGTCCTTCTGTACTCACAGATGAAATATACTTATTTGCAGTTAGACTGTTCTTAAGTCACCCCACAGAACTGTGAGAAAGAGTAATTTGGGATTTTGCTAGGACATACTTTTGGGTCTCCTGCTGCAGGCGTTGAATACAGGAATAAATCCCTTGGCAGTTGTCCAGCCTGACCCTACTCTCCTCCACTGCCTTTCACTGCGTCTCCTCTCTCTGCTCACCGCTGAGCAGACAAGGATTCTCCAGAAATGATTTTACTTTAAGCGCTCTAAAGTAAACTCTGGTTTCTTTGTGTAAAATGGCTAGCGACTCAGAGAGAAAGATTCAGTGTAGGTTAGAAAGTACCAGAACCTAGGCAGGAAGAGTTCTATTGAAAGGTTGTTTGGGGTAGAGTCAAGAAGCTGTGCACATGTTTTCATCCCTGCTGAGAGAGGTTTCCTGTTACATCAGCATGTGCTTATTGAGCACCTACTGTGTGCCAGGTCTTGTGCTGGGCAGTGGCGATTCATGGAAGTATTTAAGCTACTCTTTGCTATCACAGCACCCACAACTAAATCAGAGGTGGGATATAAAGACAACTCTTAATACCCTAAGGCAAGGTGCTAGCAGAAGGAAAGATAAGTTAACTCCGAAGGACAGGATATGAAGACCGACAAGGAAGATTCATTACTGAAGTGAACCTGAAAATTCATGTTAGAAACGGAGCAGAAATTCTACAAGCAGGTAAGGAGGGCCCAGGGAAAGGTGGCTGAGCTAAGAATATAAGCAAAGGCACAGAAAAGCCTGTCATGTTGCAGGGAGAGGAAACAGCCCAGTGTGTCTGAGGGCAGTTTGCCTGTAGGGTAATGTAATAAATTTGGGATGTCTACTTTCTTTTTTTTTTAGGGGGGGGTATGTCTACTTTCAATAAGCTCCTTGTGCACCTCATTCTGTCCTTAACAAATCCAGCAGGTGAGACAAATGGATCTGTGTTTCCCTCCAGCTTAATTTTTAATGACACGATTATCAAAAGCTGTGATGCCGTATGTACAGATGATAGAAATGAAGCCCAGAGATGTTGTTTACCCAGGCGCACTCAGGTCTCAAGCTTCCCTGTACAGTACCTCATCAACACTGGAGATTCCACACACCCCTCAGCCATAAAAAAGAACCAAATGATGCCATTTGCTGCAACATGGATGCAACTGGAGATGATCATACTGTGATGTCAGTCAGACAAAGACAAATACCATATGATATCACTTATATGTGGGATCTAAAATGTGACACAAATGAACCTATCTATGAAACAGAAACAGACTCACAGACTTAGAGAACAGACTTGTGGCTGCCAAGGGGGAGGGAGAGGTGGGAGAGGAAAGGTTTGGGAGTTTGGGATGAGAAGAAGCAAAATATGATACAGAAAATGGATAAACAACAAGGTCCTACTGTAGAGCACAGGGAACTATATTCAGTATCCTGTGATAAATCATCAAGGAAAAGAATATGTATATGTATAGCTAAATCACTTTGCTGTACAGCAGAAATTAACACAACATTGTAAATCAACTATACTTCAATAAATAAAAATACTGGAGATTCCTCAATTCCTGCCTTCTATAAATTAGTTGCTAACTTATAGAAGGCAGCGTGCATGAGAAATCATTTTGATTGGAATCAGAAGCCAAGAGGAAGTCAAGGTCACCTTTCAGGAAACCTTGTCCATGTTCAGATTTAACCTAGTTTGCTTAAGAAAAGCCACCTGAATTTCTTGTCTGCAGAAGCCTGGGGATTTGTGTCTATGATTCCCTCCGAAACACTTTGCTGACTCGACAAATGAGCACCACAGCTGGAGGGAAATAATAACATTTTTCTGACACCGTGTCCAGATTTAACAAGACTAAATACCCTCTTTCCCCTACCCAGGTTTAAAAGTAGGTCAAGAAATCAGGCTAAGGAATTCAGAAGCCTCATGTTATCTCTGTGCCTTGAATTTCAAGGGCATGAGGCATGTGTTGGCCTCATACAACCACAGGAGGCTGCAGGGTTGGAAGGTAATTATGGATTCTTCCTTCCCTGTTCACTTGGCTCTGGACAGGTGACCCTTTAAAGATAAGTCTCAGAGTAGCATTATGTCAATTTCCACTGACTTTCTATAATAGAAAACAACAAGAACAACAACAACAACAAACAACACTCTTGAAACTCTGGGCAGAAAAAAAAAGCAGTTATTGTGTTCAGAGCTCTTTACTTGCCATCTGACAGCAAAAGGCAAGAGTGTTGGGTGTGACATGTCAATCCACTGTGCTCCACGCTCGCTAGCAGCGCTGCTCTCCCGCGAGGCTCCAGCCTGGGAGAACTCTATTCAGGTGACTTTGCAGAGGTCTCAATGTTCAGGGAAAAAAAAAAAAAAAAAAAGTGCTCTCTGGGATGGAGGTTAACAGGAAGGAAAGGCAAAATCTAGAGATAAGGCTTGACCTTCCCACTGGCCAGAGAGTGTGCGTCAATTGAATAGTCCGAGTCAGGATTTTATAAAACCTGAGCCAGCCACAAGAGGCAGGCCCAGGATTCCAGAAAAGTGACATTGATCAACGCCATCTGGCCACTGTATTCATTACCCTCACTCTAGCAATGGAAAGAATGTATTTTAAAAAGTTTCAAATGACATCATGTTTGCAACATGATGAAAGTGTGATTTCTATTCTCTGTTCATGGAAGAACTAAATTACAATGTTGAAGTTTGGCGGCAAGAGTCGGATTGAAACTCCTTCTTTCTATATGACTCATCGGGACCAAACTGGGTTCTGAATGAGGCAATGGCCCCAGAAGGATTTCTGAATTTTAGAAAACAGCTTCATAAATTCATTCAGAGACTCTTATCCAGCGTTCCACCAGCTCATGGCAACGAGAAAAGAATGGTTCTTCTTACTTTTTTATTTTTATTTTTATTTTTTGCGGTACGCGGGCCTCTCCCGTTGCGGAGCACAGGCTCCGGACGTGCAGGCTCAGCGGCCATGGCTCACGGGCCCAGCCGCTCCGCGGCATGTGGGATCTTCCCGGACCGGGGCACGAACCTGTGTCCCCTGCATCGGCAGGTGGACTCTCAACCACTGCGCCACCAGGGAAGCCCTGGTTCTTCTTATTTTTTAAGTGATTTATCACTTACATGGTAAATTAATATAACCACCTGTACATCTTAGTCCAACCGTGTAATATGATTTATGCACAGCAAAAATAAAATAGAGATATAACTAATATGGTGTGAAATCTATACTGTTTCTTTCAAATCGGTCATATACGAAAGGGCAGTCACCTAAAAGCAAAACAAACCAAACAGCAAACAAACAAACATGGACATTTTAAGCTAAGAAGGGGTTTTATAATTGCTACCACTGATACAATTTAATTGGAGCCTCAGATTAATAGTCTCAAAAACTTTGTTACAGAAATAATAAGCTTCATACACTTTTTAAATGGCTACAAAAGAAAACTATATTCATTGCAGAAAATTTAGGAAATGTAAATAACTTGTGATATCAATCATATACCCACCAAGAATAACTGTATTGATTGTATATCCTTGTATGCTTATAGTATTTGTATAAATGCATACATTTCTTTATCATGCTGTGTTTGTAAAATTATAGCCCACTCTTTTCACGTAACATTAAATCGAGTGAGAGGTAGATGGGCAAACTGGCCAGAGCGCCATAAGACAGAAGGAGAAAGGAAAACCAGACTGGGGGGACTCCATGATTCTTCTCCAAGGTATTTCTAAATGGGCTTAGGATATTAGCATGCTTCATTTCCAGAATGTTTCTGCAGTGATTCAGTGACTCACCTTTGAGGGGGACATTCAAGACGGCAGATGTGGAGATCACCTTTCTCTCCACAAATACATCAGAATACATCTACAAGTGGAACAACTCCCAGAGAACACCTACTGAACGCTGGCAGAAGACCTCAGACTTCCCAAAAGCTTTGTGGCTGACAGGGTCTTGATGCTCCAGCCTGGTGTCAGGCCTGAGCCTCCGAGGTAGGAAAGTTCAGGACTTTGGACCACCAGAGACCTCCCTGCCCCACGTAACATCAATAGGCGAAAGCTTTCCCAGAGATCTACATCTCAACGCTAAGACCCAGCTCCACCAAACAGCCAGCAAGCTCCAGTACTGGATGCCCCATGACAAACAACTAGCAAGACAGGAACACAGCCCCACCCATTAGCAGAAAGGCTGCCTAAAATAATACTAAGGTCACAGACACCCCAAAACACACCACCGGACTAGGCCCTGCCCACCAGAAAGACAAGATCCAGCCCCACCCACCAGAACACAGGCACCAGTCCCCTCACCAGGAAGCCTACATAAGCCACTGAACCAACCTCACTCACTGGGGGCAGACACCAAAAACAGCGGGAACTATGAACCTGCAGCCTGCAAAAAGGAGGTCCCAAACACAGTAAGTTAAACAAAATGAGAAGATGCAGAAATATGCAGCAGATGAAAGAGCAAGGTAAAAACCTACCAGACCAAACAAATGAAGAGGAAATAGGCAGTCTACCTGAAAAAGAATTCATAGTAATGATAGTAAAGATGATCCAAAATATTGGAAATAGAATGCAGAAAATACAAGAAATGTTTAACAATGACCTAGAAGAACTAAAGAGCAAACAAACAATGATGAACAACACAATAAATGAAATTAAAAATTCTCTAGAAGGAATCAATAACAGAATAACTGAGGCAGAAGAATGGATAAGTGACCTGGAAGATAAAATAGTGGAAATAACTACTGCAGAGCAGAATAAAGATAAAAGAATGAAAAGAATTCAGGACAGTCTCAGAGACCTCTGGGACAACATTAAGCACACCAACATTCGAATTATAGAGGTCCCAGAAGAAGAAGAGAAAAAGAAAGGGACTGAGAAAATATCTGAAGAGATTATAGTTGAAAACTTCCCTAATATGGGAAAGGAAATAGTTAATCCAGTCCAGGAAGTGCAGAGAGTCCCATACGGGATAAATCTAAGGAGAAACATGCCAAGACCCATATTAATCAACCTTTCAAAAATTAAATACAAAGGAAAAATATTAAAAGCAGCAAGGGAAAAGCAACAAATAACATACAAGGGAATCCCCATAAGGTTAACAGCTGATCTTTCAGCAGAAACTCTGCAAGTCAGAAGGGAGTGGCAGGACATATTTAAAGTGAAGACAGCGGAAAACCTACAACCAAGATTACTCTACCCAGCAAGGATCTCATCAGATTTGACAGAGAAATTAAAACCTTTACAGACAAGCAAAAGCTAAGACAATTCAGCACCACCAAACCAGCTTTACAACAAATGCTATAGGAACTTCTCTAGGCAAGAAACACAAGAGAAGGAAAAGACCTACAAAAACAAACCCAAAACAATTAAGAAAATGGTAATAGGAACATACATATAGATAATTACCTTAAATGTAAATGGATTAAATGCTCCAACCAAAAGACATAGACTGACTAAATGGATACACAAGCAAGACCCATATATATGCTGTCTACAAGAGACCGACTTCAGACCTAGGGACACATACAGACTGAAAGTGAGGGGATCGAAAAAGATATTCCATGCAAACGGAAATCAAAAGAAAGCTGGAGTAGCAATTCTCATATCAGACAAAATGGACTTTAAAATAAAGATTATTATAAGAGACAAAGAAGGACACTATATAATGATCAAGGGATCGATCCAAGAAGAAGATATAACAATTGTAAATATTTATGCACCCAACACAGGAGCACCTCAATACATAAGGCAAATGCTAACGGCCATAAAAGGGGAAATCGACAGTAACACATTCATAGTAGGGGACTTTAACACCCCACTTTCACCAATGGACAGGTCATCCAGAATGAAAATAAATAAGGAAACACAAGCTTTAAATGATACATTAAACAAGATGGACTTAATTGATATTTATAGAACATTCCATCCAAAAACAACAGAATACACTTTCTCCTCAAGTGTTCATGGAACATTCTCCAGGATAGATCATATCTTGGGTCACAAATCAAGCCTTGGTAAATTTAAGAAAGTTGAAATCATATCAAGTATCTTTTGTGAACACAACGCTATGAGACTAGATATCAATTGTGGGGAAAAAAACTGTAAAAAATGCAAACACATGGAGGCTAAATAATATGCTACTAAATAACCAAGAGATCACTGAAGAAATCAAAGAGGAAATCAAAAAATACCTAGAAGCAAATGACAATGAAAACACATGACCCAAAGCCGATGGGATGCAGCAAAATCTGTTCTAACAGGGAAGTTTAGAGCAATAAAATCCACCTCAAGAAACAAGAAAAATCTCAAATAAACAACCTAACCTTATACCTAAGCAATTAGAGAAAGAAGAACAAAACCCCCCCCAAAGTTAAGAGAAGGAAAGAAATCATAAAGATCAGATCAGAAATAAATGAAAAAGAAATGAAGGAAACAACAGCAAAGATCAGTAACACTAAAAGCTGGTTTTTTGAGAAGATAAACAAAACTGAAAAACCAGTAGCCAGACACATCAAGAAAAAAAAAGGGGGAAGACTCAAATCAACAGAATTAGAAATGAAAAAGGAGAAGTAACAACTGACACTGCAGAAATACAAAGGATCATGAGAGATTACTACAAACAACTATACGCCAATAAAATGGACAACCTGGAAGAAATGGACAAATACTTAGAAAGGCATGACCTTCTGAGACTGAACCAGGAAGAAATAGAAAATATAAACAGATCAATCACAAGCACTGAAATTGAAACTGTGATTAAACATCTTCCAACAAACAAAAGCCCAAGACCAGATGGCTTTCCAGGCGAATTCTATCAAACATTTAGAGAAGAGGTAACACCTATCCTTCTTAAAATCTTCCAAAATATAGCAGAGGGAGGAACAATCCCAAACTCATTCTACGAGGCCACCATCACCCTGATACCAAAACCAGACAAAGATGTCACAGAGAAAGAAAACTACAGGCCAGTATCACTGATGAACATAGATGCAAAAATCCTCAACAAAATACCTGTAAACAGAATCCAACAGCACATTAAAAGGATCATACACCATGATCAAGTGGGGTTTGTCCCAGGAATGCCAGGATTCTTCAATATATGCAAATCAATCAGTGTGATACACCATATTAAACCATACGATAACCTCAATAGATGCAGAAAAAGCTTTCAACAAAATCCAACACCTATTTAAGACAAAAACTCTCCAGAAAGTAGGCATAGAGGGAACCTACCTCAACATAATAAAGGCCATATATGACAAACCCACAGCCAACATCGTTCTCAATGGTGAAAAACTGAAACCATTTCCTCTAAGATCAGGAACAAGACAAGGTTGTCCACTCTCGCCACTATTATTCAACATAGTTTTGGAAGTTTTAGCCACAGCAATCAGAGAAGAAAAAGGAACAAGAGGAATCCAAATTGGAAAAGAAGTAAAACTGTCACTGTTTGCAGATGACATGATGCTATACACAGAGGATCCTAAAGATGCTACCAGAAAACTACTAGAGCTAATCAATGAAATTGGTAAAGTAGCAGGATACAAAATTAATGTACAGAAATCTCTTGCATTCTTATACACTAACGGCAAAAAATCTTAAGGAGAAATTAAGGGAACACTCCCATTTACCATTGCAAGAAAAAGAATAAAATACCTAGGGATAAACCTACCTAAGGAGACAAAAGACCTGTAGGCAGAAAACTATAAGTCACTGATGAAAGAAAATAAAGATGATACAAACAGATGGAGAGATAAACCATGTTCTTGGATTGGAAGAATCAACATTGTGAAAATGACTCTACTACCCAAAGCAATCTACATATTCAATGCAATCCCTATCAAAGTACCAATGGCATTTTTCACAAAACTAGAACAAAAAACTTCACAATTTTCATGGAAACACAAAAGACCCCAAATAGCCAAAGAAAAACGGAGCTGGAGAAATCAGGCTCCCAGACTTCAGACTATACTACAAAGCTACAGTGATCAAGACAGTATGGTACTGGCACAAAAACAGAAATATAGATCAATGGAACAGGATAGAAAGTCCAGAGATAAACCCATGAACATATGGTCACCTTATCTTTGATAAAGGAGGCAAGAACATACAATGGAGAAAAGACAGCCTCTTCAACAAGTGGTGCTGGGAAAATTGGACAGCTATATGTAAAAGAATGAAATTAGAACTCTCCCTAACACCATACACAAAACTAAACTCAAAATGGATTAAAGATTTAAATGTGAGGGCAGACACTATAAAACTCTTAGAGGAAAACATAGGCAGAACACTCTATGACATAAATCACAGCAAGATCCTTTTTGACCCACCTCCCAGAGAAATGGAAATAAAAAAAAAAATAAACAAATGGGACCTAATGAAACTTAAAGGCTTTTGCACAGCAAAGGAAGCCATAAACAAGATCCAAAGATAACCCTCAGAATGGGAGAAAATATTTGTAAATGAAGCAACGGACAAAGGATTAATCTCCAAAATATACAAGCAGCTCATGCAGCTCAATATCAAAGAAAGAAACAACCCAATCCAAAAATGGGCAGAAGACCTAAATAGACATCTCTCCCTAGAAGATATACAGATTGTCAACAAACACATGAAAGTATGCTCAACGTCACTAATAATTAGAGAAATGCAAATCAAAACTGCAATGAGGTATCACATCACACTGGTCAGAATGGCCATCATCAAAAAATCTACAAACAATAGGGCTTCCCTGGTGGCGCAGTGGTTGAGAGTCTACCTGCCAATGCAGGGGACACGGGTTCACGCCCCGGTCTGGGAAGATCCCACAGGCCGCAAAGCTGCTGGGCCCGTGAGCCATGGCCGCTGAGCCTGCGCGTCTGGAGCCTGTGCTCCACAACGGGAGAGGCCACAACACTGAGAGGCCCGTGTACTGTGAAAAAAAAAAAAAATCTACAAACAATAAATGCTGGAGAGGGTGTGGAGCAAAGGAAACCCTCTTTCACTGTTGGTGGGAATGTAAATTGATACAACCACCATGGAGAGCAGTATGGAGGTTCCTTAAAAAACTAAAAATAGAACTGCCATACAACCCACCAATCCCACTACTGGGCATATACACTGAGAAAACCATAATTCAAAAAGAGTCATGTCCCACAATGTTCACTGCAGCTCTATTTACAATAGCCAGGACATGGAAGCAACCTAAGTGTCCATCGACATATGAATGGATAAAGAATATGTGGCACATATATACAGTGGAATATTACTCAGCCATGAAAAGAAATGAAATTGAGTTATTTGTAGTGAGGTGGATGGACCTAGAGAGTTCCATACAGAGTGAAGTAAGTCCGAAAGAGAAAAACAAATACCATATGCTAATACATATATACAGAATCTAAAAAAACAAAAACAAAAACAATGGTTCTGAGGAACGTAGGGCAGGACAGGAATAAAGACCCATACTTAGAGAATGGACTTGAGGGCATAGGGAGGGGGAAATGTAAGCTGGGAGGAAGTGAGAGAATAGCACTGACATATATACACTACCAAATGTAAAATTGATTTCTAGTGGGAAGCAACCGCATAGCACAGGGAGATCAGCTTGGTGCTTTGTGACCACCTAGAGGGGTGAGGTAGGGAGGGTGGGAGGGAGACAAGAGGGAGGGATATGGGGATATATGTATATGTATAGCTGATTCACTTTGTTATACAGCAGAAACTAACACAAGATTGTAAAGCAATTATACTCCAATAAAGATGTTAAAAAATAAAAGAAAAATAAATCATGAATGTGTACAATAGTATTAACTATTTTTTCTACAGCATCTGTTTTAATGCCTTCATTGAATTCAACTGAAAATAGATTACATTTTATGTATCTAGTTTCATAATGTTGAAACTTTAGACTAGCTCCTATTCTCACAATCAAATGCATGTTTTTGATAATTACATTATTCACAATATCTTTGAACATGTGTCCAATTATACCCTGGGATAATTTCTAGAAGTGGAATTTCTGGGATTTTCCCACATTTGGATACATTTGCCCATCCAAAAGTACTGTTAAGAGTGTTTCTCAACATCTATTCATTTTACCCTGGGCAGAAATTGTCCTCCTGTAATTGTCCCCTGGGTTTGTGGATTAACATCCCCTGGAAAACTACAGGCTTGTGGCAGCAAACTAGATAAAGCCTAGAGCCTCTGTATGAAGGGGCCGCCCAGTGTCTTCCTAAAACTGGCTCAATGTCATCTCTCTTGAGTTTGCAGACAAGGAGCTGAGGGCTCCTACGAGATCCAGGGAGAACCTCGGGACACCTCATCCCCCAGGACGCGGTTAGGAGGGAGAAAGTTTCCCAGTCTCTCCCCAGCCGGCAGAATGCTCAGTGTGCTGTGTGTCTGTGTCTGTGTGCATTGTACAAAATTTGGGCATCACAGATATAAAAGGCAAAAAATCATACAAACCAGAACAACATTTAAGAAACAAATTCAATATTGAACGAAGGTCTATTCAATGAAACTATATCACAGGTATTTAGAGCATGATGAATAACTCACAAGATGACTATACCTGTGAGACAGCTTCCAGCTCAAGAAATAGCATGTGGCCAGCCCGGGTGGGCCATGCTCCCTTCCTGTTACCACCCATTTAAAGACACCCACTACCCTCACTTCTAACAGCAACAGGGGTCGATTCTGCCCGTTAGCCAGTTAGGTGTATCTGGCTTTTTTTGCAAAACATTATGTTGCCAAAGCTGCTCCAGATCTTTGCTCAAAACCCGTCAACCCCACCTTCAGCAGGAGTTATCATAAATCTTTAAGTTCAAGGCTCCAAAGATAAGAAAGGAAGCTACAAACAAACAAACAAGCAAAAAACCCAAATGGAACCAGCTGGGACCAAGATGGTGAAGAAGCTGACCTCCAACAGACCCTGTGTCATTATACGCTGATTTGACTACATTAATATATTAAGTGACACACCTACCAGCAGCCAGGACCAGACATGAAAAACCAAAAGAGCACAGAAGGGGGCTGGCACCCCTCTCCCTTGAAAAGCCCTGTCCCTGCCCCAGTAGTCTAATGCATATGCCTCCCCAGCAAGCCTTACTCCTATTCCCTTTGTCTTTACTATTTAAAATGAAATCGTTCTTCCCAGGTGGGGAAGAAGTTGACCTGTGAACTCAGTTCCCCTTCTCCATTCTTTGGCCACTAAATAAAGCTTATGCTTCTGATTCATTGTTTGGCTGCTCGAAACTGAATGGAAAAAAAATGCCTCCGCCAGGGTAGAGCCCAAGCGGGGTCCATACAACTTAATTCGGTAACAATTATGGTACACGGAGTTATGGATAATTTCTTCTTGTTGATGTAGAGTGTTCCTGAGTATGAAGGTCATTTTAGTTTTCTTTGTACCATTCCCACAAGTGCTGCTTTGAGAATCTGCTATGGGCCAGCCATTTTCTAGATTCTAATATTAAGGTGACCAAGAGCAGAGAAAGCTCACATTTTATCAGAGACATACATGACTAATAAGTTTGGAGAAAGATAAGTATTCCATGGACAGTAATGCAGTGAGTGTGAAGGAATGTAAGGTGATGAGTAGGAAATACTATCTAGGGTGGTCATTGCAGAGATCTCCAAATAGGCGGTATTTGGGCTGAGATCCAGATAAAGACCAGGGCTCAGGAATATAAGTAGGAGTGGCAGATTGTTCCATAAGATGAGGTTAATTAGACAAAGGCCCTGAGTCGGAAACAAACCCAGGCTCTCTGAGGCAGATAAAGGAAGACAAGAACATGGTGAGAATAGGAGAAAAGGCTGCATGATGGGATTTAAAGGTTGGAAGGGACCAAATGCTCAAGATTCCGAAAGGCTCCAGATTCTCTTCCATTCAGGCATCTATCTATAACCCAGTGTCCAAATCTCCCCTTCTTCTAAGGGCTCCAGTCAGATTAGATTCAGGCCCACCCTAATCACCTCCTCTGAACTCCATTACATCTGCAAAGACAAGGTTTCCAAAGAAGGTTACCTTCATAGGTACTAAGGGGTAGGACTTCAACGTATATTTGGGGGAACACAATTCAACCCATAAAAATGACCATCAGCAAGACCTGACTTCTCTAAGCCTCAGCTTCCACATCAGTAAAACAGAAACAATGAAATCAGCAACAATCACTGGGTTATTCTAAGAACTAAAGGAGCTCAGGATATAAAATGCATCATTCTGAAGGGGTGGTCCTTTGTAGTGGAAGGAGCTGGATGATATTAGAAAGTCTTTTTCTTGTTCAGGTCTCTAAGGAGGAAGAATGTAGTGGTGGGGAAAGTGTCGGGGAGCAGGCAAGGAAAGGGTGTGAGTCAGAAACACAATTTTACTTTTTTCAGGCTCTACATAAAATCTATAATGAAATAGGAATTAAAAAAATAAAACAGGGCTTCCCTGGTGGCGCAGTGATTGAGAGCCCTCCTGCCAGTGCAGGGGACGTGGATTCCAGCCCTGGACCAGGAACATCCCACATGCCACGGAGCAAGTAAGCCTGTATGCCACAACTACTGAGCCTGCGCTCTAGAGCCCACGAGCCACAACTTCTGAAGCCCACGAGCCACAACTACTGAGTCCACGTGCCACAGCCACAGAGGCCTGCATGCCTGGAGCCCGTGCTCCGCCACAAGAGAGGCCACCGCAATGAGAGGCCCACGCACCACAGCGAAGGGTGGCCCCCACTCGCCGCAACTAGAGAAAGCCCGCGCGCAGCAACGAAGACCCAGCGCAGCCAAAAATGAACGAAAAAAATAAATAAATTTATAAAAATATAAATAAATAAAACAAAAAACCAGGAAACTCTTAATCCGACTTGGGAAAACTTGGCATTTCAAACCTTTGAAAACTGAAGTGCTACTGAATTAAAGCAGAATGTGAGAAAACATATGAAAAAAGTTTAAATTGTGTAACATCAGATAATTCTTTATCACTAAATGATGTTGAAAAGCCCATACAAAGAAAATTCTATATATCTATACAGGCACAAGACTAAGCCAACAGAACTAAAATCAATGCTATATGTCGAAATGGACATTTTTCTATATTAGATTCCAAATTCTTTCTTTTCAACTGTACCAATAACTTGATTTTTGCTCAGGGAGAAATCACCCGTTTCATCCTCCTGCATATCACAGTGGCAACACTTCCTTTGCCTTTGGAATCTTCTTAAAGTTCCCCTAATTCAAGGCTTCTGTGCAATTAGGTTGCCACATTTTCTCAACTTAGAAATTCTCAAGGTCCCTGGTGGATATTTCCAAAGGATGAATTTAGGAGACTGCTTAGCTATGAGATGTTTTGTTCTAAGTATTCATTTCCACATGCAAATTTGCCAGCCATCCACAGATGCACATGGCATAAGTAAGTACAAATGTACTTCAAGAATAATGCAAGAGGGGCTTCCCTGGTGGCGCAGTGGTTGAGAGTCCGCCTGCCAATGCAGGGGACACGGGTTCATGCCCCGGTCTGGGAAGATCCCACATGCCGCGGAGCGGCTGGGCCCGTGAGCCATGGCCGCTAAGCCTGCGTGTCCGGAGCCTGTGCTCCGCAACGAGAGAGGCCACAGCAGTGAGAGGCCCACATACTGCAAAAAAAAAA
>RJWK010044031.1:0-18533 GCA_004363435.1 Platanista minor
CCTAGGGGCTGGACAGGAATAAAGACGCAGACATAGAGAATTGACTTGAGGTCACGGGGAGGGGAAAAGGTAAGCTGAGACAAAGTGAGAGAGTGACATGGACATATATACACTACCAAACGTAAAATAGATAGCTAGTGGGAAGCAGCCTCATAGCACAGGGAGATCAGCTTGGTGCTTAGTGTCCACCTAAAGGGGTGGGATAAGGAAGTTGGGAGGGAGATGCAAGAGGGGGTAGATATGGAGATATATGTATACATATAGCTGAATCACTAGGTTATACAGCAGCAACTAACACAACATTGTAAAGCAATTATACTCCAATAAAGATATTTTTTAAAAATGACATGCATCATTATTCATTTTCTGCAGTGTATAGAATTATAAAATAGGTCAAAGACCATGAAAGGCAAAGACAACCTGGATGAATGAACTAGATGCACTAATCTTGTTCTGCCAATTCTAAAGTCGTTCATAATTTTTCTGACACCTGTTATACAAGAAAAGAAATAAAACATACCACATGGGTCACTTTTGAGCAATATGCAGGTAATAATTGGATAGTCACATAGCAAAAACTTGTGATGTGACTGTATGTCTACTTATAGCTACATGTATTGGGCTCCACAACTGTTTGTTAGCTTAACTTGGTTTTGCAGAATAAGCAAGGACTTGCTAAGACTGAGTATAATACCTATTATAGACATTCGTTGTTTTTCCCTACCTGAAATCTCTTCCCTTTCTTCTAGAAATAACACCCTGATTTTCAGCTGGAGAGCCACTCCTCTTCCATTAAGGTGGGTGATACTTGACCAAGGGTAATGTGTAAATGCTAAGGACAAAATGTAGTCATAGCACAGAAAAAGGACTAACCAACCCAGGATAGTGGAGACAGAAAGTTCTTGACTTGGTGTGACAAGTGAGTTTGATTTTTTTTTTACAATATCAGAAACTTGTTTAATGTTTTAATAATAGCATTTCTTTGTGTGTGTGAGTGTGAGTTTGATTTTGAAGGACCATAAAAATGCTAACACCTAACACATTGTATGGTTGTCACACGTCAGGCACTATTTTTCACGCTTTTCATGCACTGCCTCATTTAATGCTTACAATCCAAGAAAAGTAAAAGCTGGTATTACCTATACTTTACAGATGTGGAAATTGAGGCACAGTTAAATTAAGTAATTTGCTCAAAGTTACACAGCTAAAAAGCGGTAGAGTCAGAGACCATTCTCTTATGCTACACCATACTGATTTTCAGAAGTAAAATCGGTTTGTGGAAAAATAACTCCACTCCCCAAACAAAAGAAATCCCTTTCTTATACTGAGAATGACCAAAGAGGTTCCAAGGTCTTCCCTCCTTGTCCCCACACTTGGTACTCAGGGGTGCACTTCATAGTCCCCAGGAGAAGACCCTAATTCTTGAATACGGCGAGCCTCTGCTCTGTTGAAGATTTAAACTTGCGTGTGAATCAGAAGCACCTGGAGGGTTTCTGGTGACTGGGTTCCACCTTTGGTGTTTCTGGCTCAATAGGTCTAAAGAGGGAGTCCAAGACTTTGTATTTCTACCAGCTTCTCAAGTGTTGCTGCTTCTGGAGATCAGGGGACCACATTTTGAAAACCACTGGCCTAAGGTATAAGTAATAGCAGCAGGGCAATCTGAGATGGGTCTTTACTCACCCGGTTCTTTGCTTCCAAACCTAAAGGACAACCATAGTGACAAACTGGTGCAGTTATTGGCAGATCACCCAGGGACAGAACCACCAAGTGGAGAAGCTGGCTTGGAGAGGATTGCATCATAGTTGATGGAGGGAAATTCAATATCCTTTTGAAGTGAAATTAGGTTGGTTCTTGCCTCTCTGTGTATCAGGAGGGAGGAAAAAAGCTAACCAAAAAAAATATGAAAAAATATGTATTTTTTTGGAATGGTGAGTTGATTCCTTGGTTTCACCAGAAAGTCGTCCTTAATTCTTTGTATTTCTATGGCAGTCTCTCCTGAAATTTTTCAAAGTTACTGATGGGACCCCAAACGTTAAACTTCCAAAACCTCTAAGAGGCTTCTGGGTGTTGCTTGATTGTTCTTTCAAAAAACAAACCATTTTGGAGCTTGGTTTTTCTCCTAGGTTCTTCAAGAAAGAAAACTTTTCATCATGTTTCATATGTTGTGTGTTTCCTGTTGCTTTCATATGGTCCCGCTTGAAAGCCTATAAATCCTATCTTGCAGATCTTAATTTGAAATATTTATCTCGGGTATTTTTCCCCTCCATGGCTTGAAATTTTATTCCTTCACATCTCTGGTTCTTATTTCTACATAACTCTGCCTACTGAATGCATGCTGAAAATGCATATGTGTTTTCTTTTTTAAAGCTATTTTTACGAGTTAAAAAAAAAAACACCTCTATCAGACTATTCACTGTAGACTAAGAAGAGAGTGACTGACTGTTCATGAGAAGCTGCCAACTTCATCCTCTTTGGAAAAGTTTGAACTACAATATTTCAAAATTCATGGGTGGTGAGTGTGGACAGACATTAAAAAGATGCAAGGCCAGAGTTGGCTAGAGACTAAAATCCACGCAATACAGAGCAATTCCTTATGGAGAGTCATAAAAATAACACAATGGATTAAATGCTTTGTACCACAGGTTTTTTTCACACCCTCCAGGGAAATTGCCCAAATCATTTAAAAATGTGGTAAATCCAAGTTGTTTATCCATCACCGTCCCAAACATTTCTTTCACTGCTTCTAATCTCATACAGATGTGGCATGACTATCGAAGGTTGGGTTCAACACACGTGGACCTTGCTTTCAGAGAAAGCAGAATTATAAAATTTTTTTGAATTTCTGCCACCTACTGGCAACTCAAAGTGCTAGAACTGAATGCAGGGTAACAACACTTCCTGTTGGAGGCTGGTTATGGTCTTCATCCAGAGCATATTTAATGAGCACATACTTTAACTGATCTTCAGTACATGTCGCTGATTTAGTGAGAAAACAGGGTGGATTCAGTTATTTGGGAGCTAGCTTCCAGGTCCCAGAGCACCCTGTAACCATCCCTGCCTGGTAGGCCTGATTACAAAGTAAAACTTGGCATTTTGGGATTCCCTTCCCTTTGTGGTGTGAATCGCATGGCTTCAGGATTGGTGAGTTGGTGCTCAGATGGCACTGTTGTTTGCCCCTGTTGCCTAACCTTCAGTGGCAAGACTGGTATGTTTCTAGGTGTAATTCTAGAAGGCAGATAGTCTGTGTTTGTGGACTGTGCGAAATGAATCTGAATATTGACTTGTATGGCATCTGGTATACATTCTGGAAAGTTCTTAGGGGGAGAATGTGTAATGGTGTGGGATTGCCACCCTGGTGTGTAGAGCCAGGAGAGTGGGGGAAGATCTTTCAGCTTGAATTATCATCTAGTTTCTGATGCTAATTTTGACAGCCTAAACCTAAGCTAAGTTTTTGGAAAATCTCCTCAAATCCATCCTCTAACAAAATAACCTACATGCAGCACCATCTTGTCCTTAACTCTGTAACTCTTCTCGTCCTGTTTTGTCATTTCTAGGTGTGCCAAGTTTCAAAGAGTTCATTTCATTCCAAGGGGCAACCAGAGAGGGATCAAAGACTTTACTTCATTTTGCCAAGCTGGAGTGTTTATTATGCTGGGTCTATCTCCCTTTGAGGATTGCTATCTGTGGGTGTGAAATCTGAGTCCCAAGAAAGGCAGATGAGAAAAGCTTGGGGGGCAGCTACCAGACAGGAAGGTGTCATTTATGCCAAGAGAGGAAAGCAGAGTCAGAGATGCCGGAGAAAATAAAAAAGGTGAAAGTACATTGGACATATGGCAAAGGGTGGTGACCATCTGGAAAAGTGGATAGTGTAATGGGGCAGGCAACCATCAAAAAAGGGAAGTGAAATTTTAAAAGAAATTAAAGGCCAAGAAATAGATTGAGTGATATACCAGTGAACATGTTTGAAAAATAAGGGCTGTGACAGTGAAGGTCCTAGCTCTATGGTCTAGCCATATTACATTTCTTTCAGTTCTGCGAGCATGGTGTGCTCTCTCTAGCCGCTATGCCTTCATGAACATCCTTCTCTCTGCTGGAATATTGTTCTGTACCTGACCTCCGGCATTCGCTTTTTACTAAACCAAGTCTTCCTACTTACTGTTCAGATCTCAGCTTCAGTCTCTCTTCCTCTGAAGGTCCGGGGAAATCTCTTCTCCACCTAAGTGAGTGACTCCAGATGTCATGGGGGAGTATTTCCTTGACCATAGGATCCACACTTCCTCTTACTGTTGGAGTTTCCTCTTTCCCGAGAGCTCTATGCTCAATCCTGGCAGGATCTTGTTGCTTTCATCACCTCTACAACCTCAGCACCTGGCACGATACCCTAGACATGGTATGTTATTAATTCTCATTTCTGAGATAAATGTATAAATTAAAACAGCTTGAGGGGACCGGTCGAGCTATACATTTTGAAAGAACATCCTATCAATTTGCCATTTCTGGTACAACTCCCTTTCCACTGTGTGAGTAGAGAGAAAGACGGACACCAGGTTGGTGCCTCACCGTTTATAGCCGCAGTGGAAGCTGAGGCCAAAGACACTGGTGATTTTAACAAATCACAGCGTTCTCTCTTCCTTCAGGCTGGAACAAGGCCATCCCTTCAAATAAGGCAAACTTGACTGTCTTCTTTGCCTATGTTTGGACACATATGAAATCAAATCCTATCATTGTATGAAACAGAGTTAGGTAAGAGCAGTCACCAGTATCAGCCCCAGAATATGTACCCTGGGTTCAAGTGGAATCTTTCCACAGAACCCCAACAAGAATGGACAGATATTATTTTGCTAGTATATCTTTATATTAAAATTTTAGATTAGATCATTTTACTGATTTTTTGAAGTCAATGAGAGAAAGGCAAGTGGAATATTGGTGTTTTGCTGTGTGTTGATGTCGATACAGGATACTTTTGAAAGTACATCCTTTTGAAATTTGCAGTTTTTTAAATAGTTTAGAATGTACTTTAAAATTAAATATATATCCAACTTTGTGGAAACCTCTGAGTGTGGACTTGCAAAATATGTCTGCACCCAGCACAGTTCTAAGTGCTTTGCCCGTATCAATGCTTCTGCTCTCCAGAACAACCTCATGAGGCAGATACTAGCATCATGATTTATAGATAAGAACACTGAGGCACAGAGAAGTTAAACAATTTACTCACTTACAGCTAGTAAGTTGTAGAACCATGATTAGAATGCCACATCTGGCTCCATTCATTCATTCTTTTAACAAATATTTATTGAGTGTCTACTGGGTGCCAGGCACTGTTTTAGGCACTAGGATACTGCAGTGAACAAAAGAGACAAAAATCCCTGCCCCCTGGAGCTCCATTCTAGCATCCTCACTCTTACCCACTACGCTCTACTGTAACCCCTCTCCTCTCCAAATGGCTGCCCTGCGCTCTGTGGGAAAAGGTCAGTGATAAGAGAGCCAGAGTCAGAACAGACACACGGCTGAGACCAGAAAAGGGAGTAGGAGTTGGCAAAAAGGCAGTGGGGGGAGGGCACTGCAAGCACCGGAAACAGACAGAAACCATGAGCCCATCAACATCTCAGCACCCTTACCACCCTTCATTATTGTCCTAGCCCAGCAAAGGGGCCAAAGGCACCCCTAAAATGGACTGTTGGTGAACTTTCTGTTTTAAGAGGTTAATCCTAGACTGGTCTTGACTTTCCTTCTCAGTATTTCACTGTTGCTCACCACTGTCCCAAGCCTCACTCCTTACCTCCTGTCTGCTCTACTTGGTGTCCAACTGAATCAATTTCTCCAACTTTTGGTCTTCCCACTTCCTTCCCCAGCTTGTGATCCTTTTCTAGATTCTTATCTCATGTACCCTCTGCACAAGAGTTTATCATTCTGTACATACTCATCCTTGTATTCACAGATTAGATGCAACTTCACTCATATAGAGTGTCTATAATGTGCCAGGTGCAGCTCAAATGCTGGGTACCCGTGGGAGGCTGAAAAATGCTCCCTGCACCCACAGAGATAACCCCATCTTAACTCCCAGAATTTATGACAGTTACTTTATATAAGAAAAAGAAGACTATAGATGTGACTAAATTAAGAATTTTGAGATGCAATCACATGCATCCTTGTAAGAGGGAGACAGTGGAAGATGGGAAAATAGAGCAGAGAGAGCGAGTTGAAGATCACAGCCTTGAAGACTGGAGTGATACAGCCACAAGCCAAGGAAGGCTGGCAGCCGCCAGAAGCTGGAAGAGGCAAGGAACAGATCCTCCCCTGGAGACTCCGGAGGGAGTATGGCCCTCATTTTGAACTTTTGGCCACCAGAACTATGAAAGAATAAATTTCTGTTGTTTTAAGCCAACAGTTAGTGGTAATTTGTTACAGTAGTGTCAAGAAACTAATACAGTACACTTTCTCTGGTTCCATGTTAGACTTCCCAAGGCCATTCCTGTGGGTTCCCACAGCACCCTACATTTTCTATACTAAACCAGCTTACCACATTGTATATTAAATGCAATGTTTCCATGTCCTCCATTGGACCACAAACTCCTTGAAAGCATGAACTCACACCTTATTCATCCTCGTATATCTCCAGTATTTCATATGGTAGGTACCTGGCATATATATATAACAGGTGCTCCATAAATTTTTGTTAAATGAATGAATAAATTATCATAGAACATTATAGTGTTATTTACTCTTTTTATATGTGAATGCATTTTCTTTCCAATCAGACTGTGAGAAACCAGAGCTTTGTAGCATCTGTGGTGCAAAGCACAATATGGTGCACTGTTACTAGCCGAGGGATAGCGTAGGGGTCTCACCTCTCATAATTAGGAAAGCCTGCCTGGTTATTCAGTGAAATAGGACACCTTGAACAATTAATGGTGTCTGTCATAGATGTGACAGTTAGAAGGGGTGATATATAGACAGATGCTTTGCCATCCCTGACCCAGATTTTGTCCCATAGATAAGATCTCTTTCATCTAAACATGAAACAAATGATGCTCTTGCCCTCCAAAATCCTAGAACTGAAATTTGGCATTTATAACTCATCCATGGTAGTACTGGCTTCTCATATTCTCAGTTCCTGCTGTGAAAATTGACCAGTGTGTGTGACATTCTTTTTTTTTGGTCATTGAAGTATAGCTGATTTACAATGCTGTGCTAATTTTTGCTCTACAGCAATGTGACTCAATTATACAAATATATACATTCTTTTGTTTGTTTGTTTTTGTTTTTGCGGTACACGGGCCTCCCACTGTTGTGGCCTCTCCCGTTGTGGAGCACAGGCTCCGGACGCGCAGGCTCAGCGGCCATGGCTCACGGGCCCAGACGCTCCGCGGCATGTGGGATCTTCCCGGACCGGGGCACGAACCCGTGTCCCCTGCATTGGCAGGCGAACTCCCAACCACTGCGCCACCAGGGAAGCCCACATTCTTTTTTTATATTCTTTTCCATTATGGTTTATCCCAGGAGATTGGATAGAGTTCCCTGTGCTATACAGTAAGGCCTTGTTTATCCATTCTAAATGCAATGGTTTGCATCTGCCAGCCCCAAACCCCCAGTCCTTCCCTCTCTCTCCCCCCACCTTCATTCAACATTTCCCCCAGCTGACTCTGTTCTAAGTGCTGTGGCCAGCCGGCTGTACAGTCCCTGCCCTCAAAGAGCGGTCTAGTTCAGCAGAGTGAAAGGGGCTAGAAGGCAGGGGTATGAAGGTGTAGTGGGGCCTTGGTGGAGCAAACGTCTGAGGAGAAAGGGAAGACTGAAACCTGCAAGCAAAGACCTTGGATGAACCCTGGAAACTGGCTGTTGGGACAGGGGACGTTTGGGCCACTGTGGCTCGGGAGGAAGTTTGTGTGACTCAGTGGTTCTCCCTCCGCCTTCAGCTCCAGGTCCCTCCCAAAGGAGGCCTGGGCTGTCTGGCTGACTTTGCAGTGAGCTTGATAAAAATTTAGCATTTCGGTCACTCCCTGTCCCCTGAGCAGAGCTCCGGAAGCAGGATCGATAGGGAAAGATCGTCAGCAGCTAGAGGATGCTATAAATCTTTTCAACCCTGAACAAAACCATTTGGGAGCAGACTGGCTGAGACTCCAGGGAGGAGCTAAGGCAAAGCTTTGGGGTTCCATTCTAATGAGCACTTCTGCTGCTTAAAACTGTGCCGTTGGAGGGTGAGGGAGGGGAGCTGCTGTTGGTGATTCTCTATTCAGACCGTGAGGTGAAAACCAATGCCTTAACAGACAGTTATAAAAATGCCCTTTTTGTTCAGCAGGTATCTGCCTGAACATAACGTGCATATGTTAAGGTACTAGGTAAGACGGTAAAGGTAAATGCTCCGTGCTACGGTCTGAATAGTTGTGTCCCCCCAAATTCCTAGGTTGAAGTCCTAATGCCCAATGGAATAGTATTAGGAGGTGGGATTTGGGGAGGTGATAGGCTGATTTGGGGGAGGTTATTAGGTTAATGCCCTTATAAAAGAAACCTGGGAGAACTCCCTTGCCCCTCCCCACAGGTGAGGACACATGTGAGAAACCTGTGGTCCCCAGAGGGCCCTCACCTGACCATGCTGGCACTCTGATCTTGGACTTCCAGGCTCCAGAATGGTGAGAAATAGACTTCTGTTGTTTATAAGCTGTGTAGTCTGTGGTGTTTTGTTATAGCAGCCCAAACTAACCGTATACCCTACCCAAATGATGTCATAGAGAGGACTCAGACCATGGAGCAAAAATAATCTGGGTTGGAGCTTAGCCTGCACCTCAACAGTTGTGTGATCTTAAACAGGTTCCATCACTGCTCTGAGCTTCAGTTTCCTCATCTGTAAAATGAGGATAGTAATAGTACTTACACCACTGAATGCATATTAGGCAGTAAAGGGACTTAGCCAAGTGCTTGGAAGATAATTAATGTTAGTTACAAAGAACTTTGAGGGGGAGACCGGCAGGGGGTAGGAGAGGGGAGTTTAAGGCTTGTCCTGGAGGCCAAGGATAGGTTGCAGAACAAAAAGTACCATCCTTGCCTGGGGGACAGTGTTAGAGGCTGAGAGTTGGTCAACTTATGGTAAGATTAGAAAGCAGTGGTGGGGTTAATATCTGCTGCTCCTTGTTCATTTCTTCAACAGACATTTACTGGGCTAGATTTAGCCAGGCACCCTGCTAGGTCCTGGTGGTACAGAGATGACCAAACATTTCCAGGTGTATCTTAAGTTCCATGAGAGCAAGGACCACATCTGAGCTCTAGCACCTGATGGTAGAGCTAAGTTAGTAGGTATTGAATAATTATTTTTTAATGAGAAAAGTAGGTGTTTAATATTGATTTTTAATGCAATAATAAAAACAATACCTATCAGAAACTATGCATGTCTGAATTTGGCTAAATACTGCCAGATAGTTCTCCAGAACCACTGTGCCAGGTACCACTCCACATCCTTCCCCACCAGCCGTGGACGAGGGCCTGTATCCCTCATCTCCACCCACACTTGGCACTATCCAGCTTTGTAATCATTGTGAGTCTAAAGTGTGTAAAGTGATAGCTCATTTGTTTTGATTCCCATTTTTCTGATTACTAATACATTTGAACAAAACTTCAAATGCTTGCTAGTCCTTTGCATTTTCTCTTCTGGAAATTGCCTGTTCTTGTCCTTTGCCCAGTTCTGCTCCTGAGCATCTATTCCAAATAGATTCTCAAACATGACCGTAGAGAGCAATGCACAAGAGTAGTCATTGCTGTTCTTTGCAGTGGCCGCAAGTCAGAGGCAGCGTGAAGGCCTTCACTGGGAGGCTTCATTGTTGAAGATGGGATAAGCTTATCCTGATATACTAGGTGGCAATTCTAAGGGAATAACTAGGTGTATAGGTAGCAGCACAGACGATTCTTAAAAAACACAGAGACGGGTGATAAAAGAAACAAAATGAGATCTACCAAACAATGCCATTTGTATGTAAATTACAAGTCCATGCAAAGAAATCACCCATATGTGTATGGATGAGTGGTGTGTATTTTCTAAAGAACGTATTAAACACATAAGAGCGGTTCTGGGGGGTGTGGGGTGGCAGGGAATAAGGGTGAAGAACCAGGATCAAAGAGAATAAAGAAAATGGTGACGATAGTATGTCAAGAACTGAGGAGTAATGGTAACTCAATCCTGTGCAACTGAGATCTGATGATAATAAAAATAGTAATTCATAACCATAAATATAATGCTTTGTATTTCTGTGACTCTTTGAATCTTTCAAACTGTTTCACAGCTCTTTTATTTGATACTGATAACAAGCAGCCCCTTGGGGAGACATTCCTCTCCCCAGTGTAAAGAGAAGGAAATCCAGACCTGGAGAGATTGTGCCTGAGAAGACACCAAGACTTGAAGCCTCCCACACTGAACTTGCCTTCTTTCCACTACAATGGATTGGTCAGTCGCTGTCACTGGGCTCCTTGAAGGCAGGGGAAATTTGAATCAAGCCCTTCATTTCTCTTTCTTCACACCCCTTCCTGTCGGGTATAAACCCAGGTGCCTTAGCGAGTTTCCCACTTCCCTACGACAGCTTGGCTCTTAAGGCCATTTCACACATAGGGCTCCCATTGACCCTGGCTCTCTCCCTAATTGAACCCGAAGACTAAAACATCCTTTACAATAAGCACTTCTTTGTAATAGACAGATTTCCTGGACCCATAAAACAGCTTTTAGAAAGGGCGAGCTGTATTTAAGGAAGACATTAATATAGTGCCACAAAATGAGGTTTGCTGACATGTGACTCTCTGAATAATTTACTTTAAATAAATTAACACTGGAATTTACATTTTCCTTTGAAAGTCCAATTTACTGGAGACACTGCGGATATGCTCTCTGGAAAATGGAAATAATATCAGCCTTTGTTTGACTGCCTTGCTAAGACTCATAATAGTGAAATGGATACTTTTTTCAGAAGAATCTCCCTCCATCAACACTCTCTCAAACCATCCATTGGAGGGGCTCCCTATTTTCCCAGGAGTCTTTCTTTCTGTTTGCCAAAAAGGTGAGTTTAGCACTCAGATGGGGACAAGGGACAGGAGATATCATGGAGGAAAGAAAACCCAGTAAAATTGAAAAGTTAATATTTATAATAACAATATAGCTAGAAGTTATTACTAAATCAATTGCATATATGATCTCATTTAATCCTTGTAAAAACTCCATGATAGGATCTCATATTAACCTCTTTTCACAGATAGGAAAACTTTGACTTCACTAGTTAACTTGCTCACAATTCCACAGCTAGTAAGTAGTGGACCTAGTATTCAAATGTAAGGAACCTTAAATCAGAGTCCACACTTAGATTTTTCTTTTAAATAATTATCAATCATTGAAATATTCAAATTTGCATGATCATTATCAAAAATGGGAAAAAAAGAAAAATATATAAAGAAACAGAAAAAAAAATCACAATCACCTTCTCTTAGTACTTGGGGTTAATTTATTACCCAAGACACTCAGGACTGATTATTTGGGCATATTCTCTTCTTCTGACAAGTTTTCATATCTGTTTTTCAGGGACTAGGACTATTTCCCCATGCTTTAGGGGCAGGGGTAGGAAGGGCAGGCCTTTGAACGAGTAGAAAGGGAAGGCATGGACTTTTTGGCCCATTAAAATGAGTGCATGATTTATCCATCCTTTCCAACTGGCAGCTGACCAAAGAGGCTGATGGGCATAGCAGGCTTCTTGGGCACATGTGGTTCCAGCATATGGAACTGCAGTGCTGCCCCAGCCTGTAATGACATCTCCCCCTCATCGCTCAGGGCATGGAACAGTCCTGGCTGGCGGGAGAACCAGGGGCAAGGAAGCCTCCTGAACCCCTGGCCTGGAGATGGTACCCACAGTCACAGATATAGCCTTAGTGGCCTCTTGCCACCAGCAGCCCCCAGCCAGCCCTTTGCAGGCTGTGCCAGGGAGCTCCATCTCTAACGCCATCCACACTCAGACGTAGAGGATCCAACAGCAGAGCCTGAGGCTTGCGCTTTGAAATCAGAGCTGGGGTCGAATTCTGGCTTTGCCACATTCAAACTGCATGAATTCTGGCAGATTATGCCACCTGCTAAATTTCCGTTTCCTCAATTATAAAATTAGGCAGTGGAGTGCTGTGACAGTGCGGTATGTGGCCACCAGAATGAGGCTCAATGTGGGAGAAGCCTAACTATTACTAACCAGCTGGGTGACTGTGGGAAAGCTACGTAGCCTCCTGGGTCTCCATTTGCTCCTATATTAAATAGGAATAATGACACAAGTGAGGATGAGACAAGATATTACATATGAAGTGCCAGTGTATATATAATACTTGGAAAATATTAGTTGTTTTGTTACTATTAAAATGGGATGACTAACACAACATAGTAAAGCAATTATACTCCAATAAAGATATTTTTTTAAATGGGATGATTCGAATATTTAATTCATATTTTTGAGGACTAATTGAAATAATATACATAAAACACTTAAAAAAATGTATGCTGTTGGAAGTTCAGTTGCTTGGATCAAACACCTTAAAGTCATCCTGAGTTCCTTTTTTCTCCTCCTAAAATCATTCTACCAGCAAATATTGTCAGCTCTACTGTCAAAAGTGTCCAGACTCCAAATACTCACCTCCTTTGGTGCTCCCTCCGAGTCCAAACCACTGTTATTCTCACCAGGATTATTTCCATTGCAGCCCTCCAACTAGTCTTCTGACTTGTGTCCTTGCCCCCACACAGTATATTCTCAATCCAGCAACATCTAGTTTTTTTTCATGTTTTTTTATCTAGTTTTTTTAAATTGAGATAAAACTGATATATAACATATGTTAGTTTTAGACATACGACATAATGATTCTATATGTGTACATATTCAGCACAATGTCTGGTTAACTTCAATAGTTTTTTAAAAAATTTTATCTTGAAATACTGACTTTCAGAAGAATTCCAAAACTAGTCCAGAGAGTTCATGTATATCCTTTACCCAATGTCCCCTAATGTTGACAACTAACATACAATGACAAAACCAGGACGTTAACACTATTAACTACAGTTTGTATTCAAATTTTACCATTTCCTCCCCCCACCCCCGTTTTTAAAAAATTTTTCCCCTTTCCAGATGTAATCCAGGATCCACATTGCTTAAAGTCGTTATTTCTTAGTCTCCTCCCATCTGTGACAATATCTGTTTTTCCTTGACTTTAACGATCTTTGGATGAGTACTGGTCAGTCATTTTGTAGAATGCCTATCAACTTGGGTTTGTCTGGTGTGTTCTCATGACAAGGTTGAGATTATGCATTTGCAGCAAGCACATCACAGAAGCGATGGTGCATTCTTCTCCATGCATCATCCTCAGGCTCCATAATGTCAACACCTTGTTAGTGATGTTAACCTTAACTACTTGATTTCAAAGTGCCCCATACTGGGTTTCTCCACTACAAAGTTACTGTGGTTTCCTTTTTACTGGTCGATATTTTGGAGGAGATACTTTACAACCGTGATAATATTCTATTCTGTTCCAATTTTCACCCTCCAGGGCTTCCCTGGTGACACAGTGGTTGAGAGTCCGCCTGCCGATGCAGGGGACGCGGGTTCGTGCCCCGGCACTGGAAGATCCCACATGCCGCGGAGCGGCTGGGTCCGTGAGCCATGGCCGCTGAGCCTGCGCGTCCGGAGCCTGTGCTCCGCAACGGGAGAGGCCACAACAGTGAGAGGCCCGCGTATCACAAAAAAAAAAAAAACCTTCCTTTGACTTCTCATTTCACTCATCCCACACAATGGCTTACAAGACCCTGCTTGATTTCCACTTCCTCTCTGACCTGATTTCCTTCTATTTTGTCTCACTCTAGCTACACCAGTTTCTTTGCTGTTCCTCCAGTGCAAAGCATATTCTCACCACAGGGCCTTTGCACAGATTACCCCGACGGGAACTCTCCTCATGTAAGTGGCTCCCTCCCTTCAATTAGATCTTTGTTACGGTGTCTCCTTATGCGACTGATACTCCCTACCACTCAATATAAAATAGTAAATTCTCCTCTCTCCATTCCAATATTCCTTATACTCCTTACCTTGCTTAAATTTTCTTCCCGAACTTAACATCTAACATCTGCATCATTTCTTCCTACACATCAACATCTAACATACTGTAATTTCACTAGTTTACTGGGTTTTGTCTGTCTCTCTATTAAAATGAAAGCTGTGTCTGTTTTGTACACTCCTACATCCCTAGTACATCCCTAGAAGAATGCCTAGCCCATAGTGGGCACTCAATAAATATTTGTTTAATAAATGAATGAATGGATGAATGAATGAATAGTTAAGAATATGAGCTTTGAAATCAGAAGAAAAATCTGTACGTCAAGTCTCACCTCCACTATCAAAACCAGCTGAGGAAAACTAGACACATTTCACAAGTGCTCTACTCTTGAGTTCTATCATCTGGAGAAAATAATACTTAGCTCATAAAGGGTTGTTGTGAGAATTAAATAAGATAATGAGAAGCCATCTTTATTGAATGAATGAATGAATGAATGTGTTAAGTGCCTTGCAAGCTATACTCAGTAAATGGTAGCTATTAACATCATCATCATTAGCATCTAATAAAAGAATCTGTTTTGATCACAGGACTAAGTTCACCATAGATTCCTTCCCCATCCCTTTTGGGGGGACGTTTTGGCAAGTTTTCTCTAACTGAGGGGCTTCAAAGGCAAGTTCTTTGTCCTGCAGCTGTCCAAATGAGTGTTTTTCCAGAGGGTGTGGGACCCCTGGGACATCCTCCAGAACTCGAAGGCATGTTTTGATGTGCTGGCCTGTGTGAGAAAACCCAAAAGGTGTAACTAATTTATTCAACATAAATATAAAACAGGCCCCTTCTTCTTACATCTGGAAGGAACCAGCAGGGAAAACAAAGAGAGGTCCAAGGTTTGCCAGGATGATGCCCAGGTCCCTCAAGGGAACAACTTCTCCATGTGACCCTCCAGCAGAAGGAATAGGCTGAGTTGAGGAATACTAACAACAGCCTGCCCCAAAGCCACCCTGTCTCCAGCGTGAATTTCCTACACTGATCCCCAGCCAGTCTTTCGGGCTCTCTGAGGGCAGCTGAGAACAGGAGGGGTTTGGAGTTTTCAGCTGTTACCTGGGTTGGTGTTCTCCAGGGCACCCGCCAGACAGGTATCCAACCAGCCTCCCCTGTAGGCCTTGGTTTGCTTCCTTCTTTCCTGACATTGACACAAGGAGAGTGTTCCCATCCTCCACATGGTCGCTCACGCGGTTTTCCAGTCTAACGCTGAAACATTTATACAGGCTCAGCCACAGCAGCTGTGTGCCAGGAAATGGGCCCAGAAACCCAGAGGCCTCCCAGCCATCCAACCTCAGGAAATAAGAATGCTGGCTCCTTGCCACACTGTGTTGGTCAGTCTCTTCGGGGCCTTAGAAACGTAGAGCGAAGCCTGGGTGGTGTCTGGACTCAAAATTTGAAGGAGGGACTGTGGTAGATACTAGGAGCATGGACACAAAGTCGTCACTGTAAAATGTGCCTAGAAGATTTAAGGCAAGGAGAGGAGGCTGGAGGGAACTTGTGGCTAATTCCCTCAAGCAGTGGTGGAAAAGGGTGTGAACTGACTGCCTTCAGATGCCCAGAGCTCCCCTCCCACTCGGCCACTTTGTTAGCAGCAGTAGGATCTAACTCAAATCAATTATTATGCGGATCAAATGAGATCATGAATATAAAATCTCTCAATAAAGTACTACGTGACTGCAAGGATCCATCACAACTTCTCTCCCAGTCTTTAATATATTCTAATTTGCCTGCTTTTGTTGTGTCTCTTTCTTTCTCTGTTTCTCTGCACATATGCACACATGCTTAACTATCCCATTTGCCCAATTGGGTTCTAAAACGGGATGTTCTGGAGGATTCATCGATTCGGGATTAAATGGTGATGGTTAAACATATAGCAAGGTGCCAGACTCCCTGAAAGCACAGTTCTGCTGCTTTCTAGCTGAGTGACCTCTGGCGTCTTGCTTAACCTCTCTGTGCCTTGGTTTCCTCAGTTTAAAATGGCGACGATGATGATGATAATAGCTCCTACTTCCACTGAGTTGTGGTGACGTCTTCAGACCATGTGTAGTACACCTAAGTACCAATTTTCCTATTCACATATTAGTGATTTTCCAAAAAAATGGAAATGGGATCACTTTTACTTTATGCTAAAACTATACTGTATGAGTCTGAGACTTTCTGTTTTGGTTCTGAAGTTGTTCTAAGGTCTTAAAGGGACCCAATTAACATGATGAGCATAAATCATCACTGTGTGAGGTGGGGAAAGAGTTGGTTATTTGAGCTGTTGTATTATGTGGATTCTGGCTGCCTAAGATGTTCCTTGTGGGTCACATTCCGTGATTTTAATCTGAAGTTGAAGGGGCTAAACAGGAACACTATTATTGCTAAACTGAAGTCACCCGCCGGTGCCTCCTTTGAATACCTGAGGCTGACATTCAGAAACCCTGTCATTACTTGTGAGGTGACCTCTTACTTGGCTGGGAGTCTTATTTCAATAAGCAGAATTCCATTGGCACAGTGCATTTTCCAAAGCACGTTATGTGAAACACTGGTTCCTTAGAATGTTAATAGATGTTGCATGAAAAAAAGCAGTTCCATGTTCCATGTTTGGGAAACTTTTTGTTAAACAAAGGTAAGCAGTTTCCTTTAACCAGAGGACTTCACAAAGCCTCTCACATGCTAATTTATGTTGTCAATACCCAAGAACTCTCCTCAAACATCCTTGACCCCAAACCTGTCTTATGGAGCTTAGAGCACCTCGGGAAATGCTAGCTTGGTAGGATTTAGAATCAAACAGACATAGAAGAGTCAAGGTCCAGCTCTACGACTTGCTACCTGTCATGGTAATTTGTAAGGCAAATTACTACATTTCTCTGAGCTTATGTTCTCTCATCTATAAAATGGAGATAAAATATATACCTCCTGATTTGTTACATAGATAAACTATATTTTGGAAGGAAAAGTGATGTGTATGTAGTATACGTATAGGATGAAGATAAAAATTAATGTTGGGGGCTTCCCTGGTGGCGCAGTGGTTGAGAGTCCGCCTGCCGATGCAGGGGACACGGGTTCGTGCCCCGGTCCGGGAGGATCCCACGTGCCGCAGAGCGGCTGGGCCCGTGAGCCGTGGCCGCTGAGCCTGCGCATCCGGAGCCTGTGCTCCGCAACGGGAGAGGCCACAACAGTGAGAGGCCCGCGTACAGCAAAAAAAAAAAATAAATAAATAAAATAAAATAAAATGTTTAAAAAAAAATTAATGTTGGTACTTCTTGCCAACGGGCTTTGGTGGTCACAAGAGTCTCCCAGCTGTCCAGATTAGTACTGTACTGTACTAGCCATGTGTGGCTTTTAAGCATATAAAATGTGTCTAATCTACAAAGGAAAAATCTGTGCCAATTTGTGAAGACCCAGCACACAAGAAAAGAGAAACTATTTCCATTTTTCCATTAATTACATGTTGAAGGGGTATTTATATTTAATGAATTAAATGAAATATATTATTAAATTGAATTTTACCTGTTTACTTTTACTTTTTAAAATCCTTTTATTTTTGAAAATAAGTCCACTACTATGCAATTTTAAATCATATAGTGTCTCATGCTTGTGGTTCATATTATGCTTTTTATGGTCCAAATGGTTGAAGGAGTCTCAGAGTCCTTCCACTCCCTAACCTTGTTCATACTACTGGCCTCATTGTCTGACACCACGCAGAACCATGGACCACTTCCCAGGCTGCCTGAGCAGTCCTCTGAGGGCCTGGCAATCAGGCTGATTTTCCAGGATGTGGGCTTGGAAAGAGTTAATGAATTAGCTTAAGAAGATGAATAAGTTATGCCTAATAGAGACAGATTTCAAAGTTGAGTTGGGAGAAAGCATTATTTGGTCTGGAGTCCATTATTATGGTCTGAACTTTGATTTCATAACAGCCCCATACTCTGTCAGCCTCTCACAGACAGACCCTTCCTGCCAGCTTAATCACCAATTAAGGGTGTCTGCATCAACTGGGCGCTTTCTCAGACCTGCTCCAGAGGTGACTTAAACAGATCTTTGGCCTCAAGGGCTTCAAATATGTATTTGCCTTGAGACAGAGAGTCTTGGGATCCACTACTGTCAACCTATCCAAGAGGGGCAAGCTTAAAGGTGTAATGAATACCTGAATATCATCCCTGGGCAGTAAATGTGGTGGGTGATATGGGAATAATCCCTAGTGCTTTGGCTGTGTCAGTTTAAAGACACACCTCACTGTCTACCCTATATGATGGTTCTGCGTAAACATACCTGATTTTCCTTCTTAGAACATAGCTCCAAGCTTCCGATGAGGAGTCACATCTGACTTATCTTTATGTTGTCTTCTGATACAGAACCTTGAACTCGAATGCTCAATAGGCAGGCAAAAAGGAAGGAAGGAAGGAACAGAGGGAGGGAGGGAGGGAGGGAGGAAAGAAGGGAGGGAGGGAGGAAGGGAGGAAGGA
>RJWK010044032.1:0-17500 GCA_004363435.1 Platanista minor
CAGCTTACCCCTCCCCCTCCCCATATCCTCAAGTCCATTCTCTAGTAGGTCTGTGTCTTTATTCCCGTCTTGCCCCTAGGTTCTTCATGACATTTCATTTTTTCTTAGATTCCATATATATGTGTTAGCATACGGTATTTGTCTTTCTCTTTCTGACTTACTTCACTCTGTATGACAGACTCTAGGTCCATCCACCTCATTACAAATAACTCTCTTTCATTTCTTTTTATGGCTGAGTAATATTCCATTGTATATATGTGCCACATCTTCTTTATCCATTCATCCAATGATGGACACTTAGGTTGTTTCCATGTCCTGGCTATTGTAAATAGAGCTGCAATGAACATTTTGGTACATGACTCTTTTTGAATATTTTAGATAAAAGTTTTTGTGTTTTTTCAAAATTGTCAAGAAAATATAGTTATAATAGCAAAGCAATCTGATATTGATGGGAAAGAGACTATTTTGCAAATAAAATTTTAGTGTTTTGTGAAGATAGGTTTCCTTTCTTTCGAAGAGTCAACATTTTTTATCAAATGAAATAGAATGCACTTACATTTCATCTCAGCAAGTTGTGTGCATTGGAACATTTAGGGAAAAAATGAGGGAACAGTTGAATATAACTTATTTATTAGGATAGAACAATTATTTACAAGGAAATATTTACGAGAAAAAAACGATAATTACTTATCATTCACTACCAATGGAGTTACCTTTGCTTCCACTGACGGGGAAATGTTATAACTTATGTTTCCTGACATTCACTTCTAACTCTGCCAATCTCTCCCAGACTTCTAAATCTATCTCTAATTTCTCTATTGATTCCTGGGAAATTTCTGATGTGTATGAGACATGTCATGCTAATGTTTGTTAAAGAATAACTCAGGATCTCACCCAAATGCAAATGTGAAGGTTAATAGTTAGTGGGAGTTTAAATCACTTCAGAAATCCTGAAACAGCCCTATGCTGTGTGCTGTTTCTGACAATGCCAGTCTTGGCTGCTCATACTCCATCCAGCCCCAAAATAATACTTTGAGGTTTTCACCAAATAAACAGTAAGCAAATGATCCTCCACAAAATAATTCTTACTTTAATGTGTAACAAGATTTTGATTTTAATCTTACATATATTAAGGAAAAAATATGGCCAATGGATAGAGTATTTAATACCACTTCATACTTATTAAAAAATTAGTGACTAAATGGTAAAATCAAGAATGTTCAAATGCATTGTTTGATATTTTTCTCATGTTAAATACATCACAGGAAAAGATTTACTTTCATGATAACTTGGGTTGTATGTTCTTATAATTAACCACCTTTTGGGAAGTCTCCCACAAATAGAGGAAGTTAGAAGGTACTCGTATAGGATTTCCAGAAGCAGAAGAAATGCTTCAATTTAATCTGAAATACTTTGTCCCCAGTTGCCTGAAAATATGTTACTAGCAAAATTAACTCCAGTAATTATAAATTTTAATACCTTTGGGGATCTGTTTAATAATGAATAAAAACTCATTCTAGGTCCATCTCAACTTTTTGGTTTCTCTGAGGCCAGCATTGTCATTAAATCTTAGTAAGAGAAATGTGAAAAATGGCTGTGTATATTCATTTAATTTATTTACATTGTGGCATCATCACTTTTAACTAATGTTATCAAATAGAAACTTATTTTGCTGGGAATTTGGGGGAAGAAATATTTATTCTCAAAAAAAAGTCCAGATTGAAAATTTAAATATTAGTGTGGGAATGGACATGGGGAAGGGTTGACTGCATTTTGTGAGCACTAAACTTTATCTGCCATCACTGACAAGGTCAAATAAGTCTCTTAATTGAAAATACCAAGAAAGTAATATTTTGAAAGCTATTCTAACCTGCATTCTTTTACAAGTAGTACACTTTGTTTTATTTTTTAACAGCCACCTATCTCACCTAGGAGAAATTTTCTTTTCTGAATCTAATTCATTGTTGGATGTTACATCGCTACCTTAAGTTTTATCATCATGCACAAATAATTTAACTAATCAAATGGAAACATTATGGAATGAAGAACTTAATAGTTAGTTGTATCACAAAAGTTTAAATAATTAAACTTTTGTTCCTTATAAGACCAAATATGAGAGAAGAGAATAAAGAGTCAAAAATTTTGGGGGGCTCAACACAGGCATCTGTTAGAAAATTGTGTGTCAAATTGGTACAATTATCATTGTCTTCTTAATATAACCAGAGTGTTATAGCCAATCTTTTATCAATTTATTTAATAAGCATTTGTGGAACACCAAGCATTTCCTTGGCACTCTGCTGAGGATACTAGGATTAGACAAAACCCCTGTTTTTATGGAGTTTTGAGCCTTCGGAGAAAAAAACATTTAAATCATCTTAGTTCATATTTGGGACAAGAGCAGCAAGGGGAAAAATACAGTGTAGAGTGAATGTACTTCACATTGTACCTTACCTAGTTGAGATGATTAGAAAAGATGTTCCTGAAGCAGAGACCTGAAACTCACATTTGAAGATGAATTAGTAATTAGGAGAAGACTGCTACAGTAAGGGAGAGAAGAATATTTTAAAGCCCTGAGATTCATACACAGCCAAGAAGGCCATAGTAAATGAGATTCATACACAGCCAAGAAGGCCATAGTAAATGGTTTTGACCTAAGAGTTTTGGGAAGCCATTGAAGAGGATAGACAAGATTGTTATAGGGTCAGATTTATTTGATTAAAAACTATATACTCTGGACATCTACATTCAAGAAAAATGAATCTAGATGCAGACCTTACACTCTTCACAGAAATTATTCAAAATGGATCAAAGATCTAAAGGTAAAACACAAAACTCTACAGCTCTAAAGAATAACATAGGAGAAAACCTAGATGAACTTGTGTTTGGTGATGACTTTTAGATAAAACACCAAAGGTATGATCATAAAGCAAAGAACTGATAAGCTGAACTTTATTGAAAATAAATTTTTCTGCTCTGTGAAGACACTGTAAGAGAATGAAATGAAAAGCCACAGACGGGGAGAAAATATTTACAAAAAATATATCAGATAAAGGAATTGTTATAAAAATATACAAAGAACTCTTGAAATTCAACAACAAGAAAACAAATAAGCTGACTAAAGATTGGGCTGAACACTTTACCAGGTCAGCAAAGAAGAATACACATGTCAAATAAGTACACAAAAAGATGATTCATATGATACACCAACTGAGAGATGCAAATTAAAACAACAATAGAATACCACTACACACCCATTAGAATGCCTAAAGTCTAGAACATCAACAATACCGAAGAGTGTGGAGCAACAGGAACTCATTCATTGCTATTGGGAATGCAAAATGACACAGCCATTTCTTTAGAGGGCAGTTTGACTCTTCTTATATGATCCAACAGTTGTACTCCTTGGTATTTATCCAAAGGAAGTGAAAACTTATGTTCACAAAAAACCCACATCCTAATGTTTAGAGCAGCTTTACTCATAATTGCCAAAACTTGGAAACAAAAAATGTCTTTTAGTAGGTTAACAGGTAAACTCTGGTATATCCAGAAAATGAAATATTATTCAATACTCAAAAGAAATGAGTTATCAGACTATGAAAAGACGTGGACGAAACTTAAATGCATATAATGAAATGAAAGGAGGCAACCTGAAAAGGCTACATACTACATGATTCAAACTATATGACATGCTGTAAAAGGCAAAACTATGGAGACAATGAAAAGATCAGTTGTTGCCAGGGGTTGTAGATCTGTGTGTGGGGAGGATGAATAGGCAGAGCATAGAGGATTTTTAGGATAGTGAAAATACTCTGTTTGATACTGTTATGTTAGATACATGCCATTACACATTTCCCCAAACCCATAGAATGTACAACACATGGAGTGAAATTTAAGGTAAACAACGGACTTTGGGTAATAATGATGTCAATGTAGGTTTGTCAGTTGTAACAAATGTATTATCACTCTGGTGAGGAACATTGGCAATGGTGGGGTGGGGGGCCATTGAATGTGTACTCCAGGGAGTATATGGAAAATCTCTATACCTTCCCTTCAGTTTTGCTCTGAACATAAAATTTCTCTAAAAAATAAAATCTATTAAAAAAAAAACCTATATGCTTCTGGGTTGTAGAGACTAGACTGTGGAACAAATGTGGGTGTATGGAGACCAGTTATAAACCTACTGCATAGTTCCAACAAGGGGGGACACAGTATAAAGAGATAGAATTGGTGAGATTAATGTACCTTAGAAAATACAAATTGAAAAGACTTAGTGACTGAATAGTGAGATTGATACAAGTAAAAGTGTCAAGAATGTCTTCCAAGTTATTGTCATGAGCAATTGCTTCACTGATAGGAATGTCGATTGCTTCTACTCTTTTTTGTAGGTTGTCCCATTTTCATCATTAATTATCTTCCTTTTTCTAAAATTTAATGTTTTTTTTTTTATTCTTGGACCACGGCTTGATTCTTAGCTCCCTTTTTTAACCCTCCCTTCCCTCCCATTTATTTCTCCTCCACTATTCTCTCTTCTTTTCTCTTCATTTTTTTTCTAGTCTCTGTCTTATCTTCTCTTTTCCTCTCCCCTCTTACCCTCTCCCTCCTTTTTCTCATTATTAATCATCTTTTCTCTTTCCTTGTTTTCTTTATATCACTCTATAAAAGTCATCATCAAGTGTTATGTTGTCACAGGTTTGTTTTTCTGGAAATAGATGCAGAAATGGAACATATCGGATATTTATTAGAGACTGACACTTGTGGATCAGAGGGGAAGAGAGCAGGATTGGGCAGAGTAAGAAGTCAAACTACAGTGTGGGCCAATAAGACCCCTAGGAAACACCTGTGTGTCGAGGACCAGGGTTGTCCCATGGAGGTCAAACTTTTATATCTTCACTGTGGTCAGTTATTGGATGCCTGCTGCTCTGGGGATGTGTGATTTGGGAGAAGGGAGTTTCTGTACCTGATGCAGACCCTGAAGTAGCTGACAACTGGAGTCTGTCTGTTGAGAGCACTCCCAGCTGCTGGGTCAACAAGTCCTTCCATGAAGGAGCATCTCAAAGTAAATGTCTGTCTGCTATACATGGCTTTCTGATAATGACACAAATATATCTCTACCATGGCTGTTCTCCTAAGCTTCCATACAAACTATTTAATATTTCTATTTTCATGTTTTATGCATTTCAACCGTACCATGTAATTCTTCCTCCAGTTTGCTCCTAATGACTTATCCAGCTTCATAAATAGCACCATTATCAGTTGTTCAAGCCAATATCTTGGGCTATGTCATGATTTCTCCCATTCTTTGACTAGACTAAGTCAAATCATAATCAATTTATTTCATTTTTACCTCCAAAATATGCATCAGTCTCCATGTCCACAATGACCATTGTTTCAATTCACCATCATTGTCTCTCCCTTAGTCTTTTACAATGGCCTACTAATTTGTTCTCTAGGGTCCATAATTACACACCTCTGACATAAACTCCACACTATGGAGAGAATCACATTTTAATAAAATGAATTGGATCTTTACATACTGCTTATTAAACACTTCTGTGGTTTCTCACTATTCTTAATATAGTATTCTAACTCCTTATTATAACTTCTGTGCCCAACTTGACACCTGGTCCCTTCTTATCTCTAAGACACCATCTCTAACCACATTTTTCTTCTATTATTTTCTTCTAGTCACATCGTCTACTTTTCTCCAATCAAAAATCTCATATCTACCCCTGTAGATTTGCTTTTAAAGGTTCTTTTGCATGGAATTATCTTTCCTTGGCTCCCTGCATGTATCATTCACATTTCAGATCAAATACAAACTCTTTAAAGGTGGCTTAACTGTACCACATAAACCACATCACGATGTTTATCCACTTCATTGCATATATCACGATCTATATGATCTATATTTATGTTTTTTACTTGTTTATTTACTCGATTCTCCCTTCCTACCCCCAGTAGGAAGATTTTAAAGGCAGAAGGTCGTGTGCCTTGTTAATCGTTGTATCACTAATACTTACAAAAAAGATTGCCTATCATATACTAAACATTCAAAATGTATTTTTGCCTCCATTAATGAATTGGCTGTGATCACATTTGCTGAGATAGAAAAAGTTGAGAAGGAGCAGTTTTATGGCTGAAGATGTTGGATTAAGGTCTAGATATTGGGTATCACAAATAGATAATATCCGTTAGATAACTGAACACATGAGAATGTAACTTAAAAGAAAGATGTGGGCTTCCCTGGTGGCGCAGTGGTTGAGAGTCCGCCTGCCGATGCAGGGCACATGGGTTCGTGCCCCGGTCCGGGAAGATCCCACATGCCACGGAGCGGCTGGGCCCGTGAGCCATGGCCGCTGAGCCTGAGTGTCCAGAGCCTGTGCTCCGCAACGGGAGAGGCCACAACAGTGAGAGGCCTGCGTACCACAAAAAAAAAAAAAAAAAAAAAAAAAAAAAAAAAAAAAAAAAAAAAAAAAAAAAAAAAAAAAAAAAAAAAAAAAAAAAAAAAAAAAAAAAAAAAAAAAAAAAAAAAAAAAAAGAAAGATGTGAGCTGAAAATATAAACTAATCATCAGAGAAATGCAAATCAAAACCACAATGAAATGTTACCTCACACTTGTTAGGATGGCTATCATCAAAACAAACAAACAAACAACAAAAGGCAGCAAATGTTGGTGAGAATGTGGAGAAATTAGAGCTCTTTGCACAGTGTTGGTGGGAAAGTAAAATAGTGCAGCCTCTATGAAAAACAGGATGGAGTTTCCTAAAAAATTAATAAATAGAACTGCCACATGGTCCAGCAATCCCACTTTTGAGTCTTTATTTAAAAGAACTGAAATCAGGTTCTTGAAGAATATTAGCACTTTTGTGTGCCTTACAGCACTTTTCACACAAGCCAACATGTGAAAACAAAGTAAATGTTTATCAAAAGATGAATAGATTTAAAAAAATGTAGTATACATATGTACAATAATACTATTAGGCCTTAGAAACATCGGAAATTCTATAATATTGGACAACATGGCTGAACCTTGAGGGAATTAAGCTAAATTAAATAATCCAGTTACAAAAAGACAAATACTGCATGATTCCACTTATATGAGGTATCTAAAATAGTCAAGTTCATAGACTCAAACTTTGGAATGATGGTTTTCAGGTGCTGGGGGAGAGGAAAATTAATGTGTGTAAAATTTCATTCAGCATGATAAATAAGCTGTAGAGATCTGCTGTTCAACAATGTAAATAAAGTCAACTATAAAGTATTGTACAAGTACAAATTTGTTAAGTGGGTAGACCTCATGTTAAGTGTTCTCACCAAGATAAGTGATATAATGGGAAAACCCTGGGGTGCCTTGTATAGATAAAGCTTATGGGTGTCCTGGAAAGATTTTCCTGAAATCTGAAGAATGAGTAAGCATAAATTAGGCAATTGGTGGTGATGAGGTGTTTGGAATACCAGGAACGACACATGCAAATTCACTGAGATAAACAAAATTTTGACTTAAGGCAGAGATGGTATAAAGGCCAGTGTGATTCTATAACAGGGATTGATGAGAATAATGGAAAAAGAATAGACTGTAAATAAAAGCACAGGCTTGATATAAATGCCCTTATGGATCTGAAGGATTTTATACTTTATCCAAAAGACAATGAGAAACTATTAAACTGTTTTATATAAGACAGCAATGTGTGTCTCTTTCTTTCTAAAAGATCCTTATGGCTTTATTATAGAAGGGAAATTACAGAGATAAATATGGGACAACCTGGTAGATAGTCACCAAAGACCATGTACATGACAGAGTAACTCAGAATAGGGAAGATTATATAAAAATGGAAAAGAGAGGTCACATCTGAAAGTATTTGAGGATATAATTTTGAAAGAAATTAGTGATCAACTGTGTAGTGGGTGGGTATGGAGGAAGTGTCAACAAATACTCCGATTTTCCATCTCGTTCAACTGAAATTCCATTTTGTTTTCTGTTTATAATTATACAAGAGTGTACAGCTGGAAGACATGCCTAAATTAAAAAAAAAATAGTATCTAGGGGATACAGACATTAATTGAATATGGGCATGAATAAATATTATGGGCTAGAGTAAAGAGCAGGAAGAAGAAAAATTGCTTGAGTTGTAATAGTTAAAGGTCAGGTAGAGAAGTACCAAAACAGGACTGAAAAGTAGCCAGTACATAAATAGATCTGGCTGAGGGTCAAGTAAAATGGTGCATTTGAAAATGTCCATTGGAATTAGAGACCCTAGGGAAAGTCATTACTATAGAGTGATGAAGGTGAAAGCCATTTTCCTGCAGATTGAATGGAGTTGTAGCCCTCTGATTCCATCAAAACAGAAAACAAAATTATGAATCTATCAAAAAATCAGGCTAACATTCCACTTTGTGTGGGTCAGTATCAGTGATGAAATTAGCAACATTAATATGCTAGAGATTTCGAGGCAGATAAAGCTGAATCCAAAGAAGAAATGCAGCATCTTATCAAATAATTCAGATATTTTTGGTTCTAAAGATTTCACTGGCCCAGAAAAAGTACTGACATTGAAGAATTGAAGGCAGGAGTAAAAGAAGTGAGACAAATGGGGATTCTCTCTCAAGTCTTCTGTTTGAGCTCATTATATCATATGGACATTCTTTCATCTAATTATATTTTCAACACTTTTTCTCCTTTCATGATTTTTTTAGGGGAAGCTATCAACAGATTTTAAATTAATGGATTTGTACAATAAATCACTTCTTTGTGGGAGAGAAAAGAAGTATAAGTTTCTGGCTTTGTTATCAAGGGGCTTACATTCATAGACATGCATACATGGAGCTTTCAAAAATCCTAGGCAAAACAAGGAAGATTATAAACAAGTCAATGCTTATGTTAATATTCAATACATTCCTTAAGCCACAGGTCAATGCATGCCATAGGAATTAAAAAAATGATAGATTTCTTCTAGACCTGGCTCTAAGCTTTCTGTCATTCCAAGCAGTGTACTATTTCTTGGAAATCGTCCAGATAAATTGCCATTGATCAGAACATGCACAGAAATGGGCAACATAACCGTGTAACATTAAGTCAACTTTTGATTAATGTATTCATTTAGTCCAAGGCGTTTCATAAGAGCCGAATTTCTTATGACGAAAAAGTTTTCTCTACTCCATTAACTTAAGACATCTCTTAAAATCTCATTCACAACTTCCAATGTATATTTTCTCTATTCAAATTTTTTCTTCCACTTTGATAAACATTTCTGTTTTCTGACAGAGCCTTTTTATTTTCTTACCTCTTGTTCTTTTCCTAGTTTGTATGTGCATGTGTGTGTGTATGCTTGACTACATATCAGTTACATTAAGAGTAAAGGTAGTGGGCTTCCCTGGTGGCGCAGTGCACAGTGGTTAAGAGTCCGCCTGCCGATGCAGGGGACACGGGTTCGTGGCCCGGTCTGGGAAGATCCCACATGCCGCGGAGCGGCTGGGCCCGTGAACCATGGCCGCTGAGCCTGCGCATCCGAAGCCTGTGCTCCGCAACGGGAGAGGCCACAACAGTGAGAGGCCCGCGTACCGCAAAAAAAAAAAGAGTAAAGGTAGTACTTTAGTGGTAAGTAAATAGAAGAGCCATACATTTGCTAATGTTTGCTGATCAAAACCAAAAAGAAACAAAGAAGATAAAAAGTATACAATGTGTTCTTTTATGTTAAAGCTAGTAAAATTGTTATCTGATTAAAGCATACATGATGAAACCTTAAATAGGTCCAGAATCCCATGTCTGAAAATCCTGAGGTTACACATATTTTCGAATTCAGAATTATTCAAATTCTAGAAAGATAATACATGCATGGACTATATTATATAATATTCCCAGCAAGTTCTAAAGCAACACCCTATATTTACATAAATCAATATTACTGAAGTTAAAGGGTCACCCTACTTAGGAAATAATAATAAATTATTTATTTGTGTTTAGCTAGAGTCAAATCATATAGTAGTATGTTGATAAGTGATGTGGGTAAATATATACTGCAAATATCCTAATACTTCTCAATTCAAAGAAAATGTTCATATTTCTATCCTCCCTCTCTCCCTTTCTCTCTGTCTCTGTCTCTCTCTCTTTCCCCATGTAATTAATATTGATTCTGTCAGGTTGTTTGGAAATCTTAGTGAACGGGTCACTTCAATGTTAACACATTCATTTTCATCAGGTTGGAGCTAGATATGTGATGATGGGACAGAAACAGGATTCTCAAGTAATGAGACAGAACTTCGATAGGCTGCTTTTAAAGAGAGGTTTCAGTTTGCCTTCCTCATTAAATAGCCTTCTGTCTAAGCAGTCTATAATCGAGTAAAACTGCCATAACCTTCTGCTGATTGATAAATGGATCATGATCAAAGAAGGAAGTTAGTTGGTCACAATTTTTTACTATATCTTAGGGATTTTTCCACCTGTGTTCATAAACACTACTCTCCTCATGCTCATCATTTAAGCAATTTCTTCATCACCCATGGAATTGCACAATAGGAATATTGCTATAAATGTTCACCATTCATTCTTTTAGTTTTCTCCAAGGATTATGATTTTTGTCCATTATTATCAAATTTGTCAACATATTGATAATTTTCAGCTACTTCACAATTTGCAGAAAATTTTGCTATAGGTTTTTAGATACTTTACACAATGATGCTTCTTGATTTCCTGAATATTCATACTTGTCTTTAATGTTTAATTCTTTGTGATATATTCTAGCTTAATAAACAAACCAGCCATATGAGTTTCCTAGTTCACTGTCAAATCTATTTAATCAGTACCAGTCATTATCGTTTTTTGTTTGTATGTTTTTTGTTTCGTTATAGTGTTTGCCTATTTTTCATTAGTTCTTGTAACCACTCTCAGGCTCCAGTGTAAAAACTTCAACAATTTATGTTTCTGTTTCTTTAAATCATATTCTAAAGAAAAAGTAATAATGGATTTTCTATATCACATTCCTTATTAAGATACCTCACAAACACACCTTGATGAAGCTTATACAATAACAACATTTGCTGTGATATTGATAGTAAAATTTGTTGTAATTTTCATCTCTTGATATTACTCATGGAGTTGTATTTAACACTTTTTGGCAATTTCACTATTTAATTTAACACAATGTCACAAAACAAAAAATATTGATGAACACAAGTGTGTTACTACTAGAGATACCAAATCTCAACAATTGCCTCCTATCAGTTCAAATAAGGTTTTTGCACAAAATATATTTTATTGCCAAATTTACAGAAAAAAAGAAAAAGGAAATTTAGATTTTTGAGCTTTTCAGATTTTGAAAATCCCCTGAAAGATTGTAGATCTATATTGATTTAAGATAGAAATTTTAAATATCAGTTACAAGGAAATACCTTTTGATAAATGAATACTCATGATTAATCTAAAAATAGATACTAATAAAAGATACATATATTAACTCACTCCATTATGAAAACTAAAACATTACACATTTACATTCTTTTAGTCCTAAGATTTTCATTGATGATGAATACCTCCCTGTGTACTAGAAATGCTAAGAAATTTATATTTTATGTGCTAAAAAATTCATCATTGTTTACCTGTATTAAATAATGCATTTAGACTTATAGACAGCAAGACCTCCAGAAACTCTTCAGAAAATGGTTCATCTCACAGTCACTGACTTTTTTCAACAAGGAAACATTCATTTTTACATGCAAAGTATAACGCAAAGAATAAATGGTAGCTAGAGCTACATTACTTTGAATTTTTTTTATTTTTTTCTGTTTTGAGTACTTTACATGCAATTTTCTCACTTTTGACACTTTTTTACTTTATTTTTATTTTATATTATTATGGTTGAAATGGTTTGCATTCACATTCCTAGGAAAACAGTAATTTAGGGTACTATGCCTCATACTTATTTGTTTACTACACAAATTTTTTTATTCTATTCCCACCTTGTGGCAATCACTGTTCTAGGCATTCTGGACCTAGCAGTGAAGGAACCAAACCTCCTGAGTTATGAAGAATTAAATACAATACAATATGATTCTTAGAAGAGTACCTGGCATATAGTAAGCACTTAATAAATTATAGCCAGTAATAATATTAGAGGTGACTATATTTTATTATTAAGCAACTCTTCTACTGGCAAATACATGCTATAGATATATACAACAATTATAATATCACTTTATATGGAGATTGATGCTTTGAAGTAAACACAGCAGGTAACAGTAGTGGGGTGCTCTTTAGTTAGGATAGTGAGAAAAAAATTCCTGTGAGGAGCTGAAATTTGAATTTAAACCTAAATGAAAGGAAATAACTGCAGAAACTCCTGCAGAGTTCTGGGGAAAGAGTATTTCAGGTAGAGTGATATTTAGTGCAATGCCCACAGGAAGGAAAGAGATTGGTATGTTCAGAGGCTTGGAAAAATGTAGCCGGAACATACTACACCAGGAAGAAATAGATAGGATATGAGGTCAGAGATTTGTAGGTTATTACATGCCATAGAATGAGACTGAGTTTTATGCCCGTTGCTATGGGAAGCAAGCGGAGGGTCTTAAGAGGAATGCTGTTACCTGATTTGAAGTTAAAACATGATTCTTACTGCCCTTTGTTCATGTGTGCGGGGAAGAGGACCAGTTAGGAATCAACAACATCAGTCCTAGTTAGACATAACATTGGTTTGGGCTTGTTAGCAGTGGAGATGATGGAATCAGGCTAGATTATAGATGTAGCACTAATGGGATATGTTCATGAATTAATATAAAAGATGACAGAAGAAGAGGAATCAAGAATGGGTTTTTTAATTGAACATTTGAATAGACAGGGGTAACTTTATTCTAGAGAATACTGTAGAAGAAACAGATTTGATGTGAATGAGCTTGTGTGTTGGAGTGGTGATGGTGGTGTGTGCGTTTAAACATGACTCCAATTTTGCTAACTATTCAAATGAGACAATGTTCTTTAAGTATAAATCTATGTGATAAATTCCCTAGATTATATTGCCAGAGGGGAAAAAAATACAACAGCCTGTTTGCTTTCTTTAATCAGTCACTGATTTATTAGTGTAGAAAATATTTCCTCTTTTAAGTTGGCTATCTGGAAATTAAGAGATAAATTTAATGCTCCATTACAATAAATAATTCCTTCCAGTTATATAGTACATTACTACCCTTCTACCTTATAAATAGATTTTGAACAAACTTTATATTTTAATTGGCTTGCTTCATATGTGTTTTAAGAATACATGTTACTTCAAACTAGTTTGGGGACTCTGTAAATCATAGACGAATAAATAAATAAATGAGTGAATTAATTAACAAATATTCATTGCTTCAAATTCAGTCCATCAACAAATTTGGATAAATAGCAACACCACATACAAAATTCACTAATTAAAAATGTTAATTGTATCTAGCGCTTGATGAAATTAAGCAATGAGTGAAATCTGACCTGTGAATCGTAAATTCCTTACCTTCTCTTTCCTGAAGAATTAGCATTTGAGTAATTGAGCATATTTTTATTACTAAATTGAGAAAAATAGTTGGTAAAATGTAGAAACAGCCATAGTTTGCCTCAGAGCTTGCTCACATTTAATATAAGCAAAGTGGCCAAAAAATTCTTTTAATTCATATACAGACCAAAAAAAGCCTTATACACATGGTTTAAGAAGTACTCCTTGAGAATGTTAATTTATATATTCCTTTTCAGTTGTTGAGTAAATGGAGAAACAATGCATGCATTTAGTTTTAGCCTTAAGAGAGATGTATAAAACTTACTTTACTCTGTTATGCTTTCAGAGCAGCTTATAATTCTGGCCCTTAAAGAGTGTTACAACTGCTGAACTCGTTCTCTGTCACCTCCTGAATAATAGCACAGCCCCACATTTCAAGGAAAACATCTATTGCTTCTGGCAAATCTCCTCTTCTTTGCAACATGAGAGGACTCTGAAGCCAGGCTGCCTAGCCCAAGGTTCTGTCGCCTGCACACTGGCTGTGTGCTCTTGGACAAGTTGCTTGCCTTCTGAAGCTTCATGTCTTGTTTGCAATCTAGACATGATGTAGTACTTTTTTCATATAATAATTGATAATAAATAAGCCACTTAATATAATTCTTCAAAAAGAATCAATGCTAAATTAAAATTAGCACTATCACAGTACCATTTTTTTTCTCCTTCTGGACCCAATAGCAGGAATGCTCACAGGAAAAGCAAATGATGGTAATTAATTTAAAGTGATTTTAGTAATTTCTTTTGGAGACTCTGCCTCCAGCAGAGCAGCAGCAGAAAACTCTTGATTTGCACAATCAAGTCAGAAAGTCAAGAGTATTTGGAGGCCTTCTAGAATGTGTCAGGCCCAGGAGTGAGTAAGTGTTAGTTGTGTCTTCTTCATTTAGTTTTACATTAGAGAATATAAAGCAGATGTAAAATATTCTCATTAGCACTGAGGCTAAGGTGGAGAATGTTGAGGGATGTGCAGCAATCACCAATGGCTTGAATAAATACATTAGCTGTGGTTCCAGAAGGATAAATATACATAAACTAAAGAGAGAGGGAAGAGTTCAGAACAGAAAGAAGACCAGAGATGATATATAAATAGCCAACAAGCATATGAAAAGATGTTCAACATCACTAATCACTAGGAAAATGCAAATCAAAACCACAGTGGGATATCAATTCACACCCGTGAGGATGGCTACTATAAAACACACACACATATATACACACACACCATCTGAAAATAACAAGTGTTTTTGAGGATGTGGAGAAATTGGAACCTCTGTGCACTGTTGGTCATATTGTAAAATGATGCAACCACTATGGAAGTTTTTCAAAGAGTGAAAGTAAAACTACCATATGATCCAGCAACCCCATTTCTGGGTATATATCCAAAAAAAGTTAAAGCAGGGAAGAGATATTTACACACTCATGTTCATAGCAACACTTTTCGCAATAGCCAAGAGATGGAAGCAACTGAACTGTCCATCCATGGATGAATGGATAAAGAAAATGTGGCAAACATATATAAGGATGAATAATCATATTATTCATCCTTATAAAAGAAGAAAATTCTGTCACATGCTACAACATGGATGAACCTTGAGGATATTATGCTAAGTGAAATGAGCCAGTCACAAAAGTACAAATGCTTTTTGATTCCACTTACATGAGGTACATCTAAAGTAGTTAAATTTATAGAAACAGATATTAAAATACTGTTTATCAGGGTTTCAGAAAAGGGGGGCTTCTGTTTAATGTGTATAGAGTTACAGATTTGAAGGTGAAAAAGTTCTGGAAATATTTTACAAAATGTAAACATACTTAATACTACTGAACTGTACATTTACAAATAGTTAAGATGGTAAATTTTATATATGTTTTTACCACAATTTAAAAAAAATACAAAAGGAAGAGTGTTGCTATCGGTCCATAGAGGAGAGATGGACCACCTCACCCAATATTTATTCAGATGTTGAGACTGATGACACCACACATATATTAGGAGGGTATGAAAAGGTTTATTACTCACATAACGATGAAGCTTTCTGAGGTCAAATAATGGTATGAAAGAACAAGAAAGTAGACTGGCTTGGGGTTTCATGGTATCTAGGGAGTAGGGCAGAGTGAGGGTTTCTGCATGTGAGTTGGGGCTTGTATGGTTTTTATTTTCCTGCAGTACCAAAGGAGGGAATATCCAAACTTTCTTAACTCATCCAGATGTGGGGCAGAATGGGAAGGGGAAATGGTGGGACTTGAAAGCCATAAGTGGTCAAAAAAATGAAGTCAGACTGTTAAAATTCATGATTGTTACAGACTATTACAAGTATGATATATGGCTGATGACTGAAATGTGCCATGCTTCATTTAATTATATTTGGGCTTAAGTAAGCTACTGGGGTCCTCTATGATGCTTATAGCCTTGAGGCCATAAGTGAGGTGAAATTTTCATTCAATGCTTTGTTCATAAGCTCCTCATTGTCAGTTTCGTATAGTGCCTGTACTGTGACTTTTATGTAAAGAAAAATGTGAGACCTTCATTTATAGTGAGGATATATGTGAAGTGAGAGATTCCTAGAGTTCTTTACCCCAAAGAGGAAAAGCTTGGATAAGGAATTTTTGTTGCTGCTATTGGCCACACAAGACAAGCTGAATCACTGGCAATAGTTTAAGAGTTTGGAAAAGTGTGCAGATGGGGCCAGTTTTTGGCCAGGGAGTCCAGTGCTAAAATGAGTACCTGAAGTTTAACCAATTATGCTGACCCTTCAGTCTCATCATGATTAGGCATAGCCTGATTAATGGATGAAAAGCAGCAGATCTCCGAGGAGCTTCATCATGTGTATAGTGGCAACACATCTTAAGTGTAGGAATTCTCTTTGCTGTTCACTGAAGCCAAGATGGCCAGGGCAGGGCTGACCTCATTATAGAGCATCATGGCAAATGGCAAGGGACTGAAGACAGGAGAAGAGGCCACCCCTTCCTGCAGTCAAGATATGCGAGATGGCTCAGTCTTGTCTCTATCTTATAGCAAGGAGATCTTGGGGACCATGCCAAGCTTTCAGGTGCTGCAAGGCATAACGGGCAGTTGGGTACCAAGGGTCATAGACTTAGGACCCATGAGAGCCTCTGTTTCCAGCAGAGTGCAGTAGCAGCCTGCAATTTACACTCTAATGATATACAGAATAGGGCTAAGGAGAGTTTCTTGTACCAGAATTTCATGGGCAATTTATGGCTATCATGAGTGGCCCAGAGATTCCAAGATACATAAAATGAAGTTGCTAAAGGCTCAGTAGGAAAGGAGTCTTTGGGGGCACTAATGGGAATGCTGTTGTATTGCAGTTTGGACAAATTCTAGAGACTGTGCTGTAGGAGGCTCATTCCAAGTGGGCCAGTTTTCAAGTAACAGCCTGGATAGCGTTAAGTAAAATTTAAGTAAAAAAAAAAAAAAAAAGTAAAATTGAGAAATATATTGCCTCCAGAATCCAAAAAGGCCTAAAAGACATTGGACTTGTTTCAATTTTATGGGTGCTAAGAGGGTCAATAACTGTTTCTTGGCAGTGTCAGGAATGGAACAGACTTCAATTATCAAATAATTTTCAAGAATTTACTGAGGTGACAGGGCCTGGTACTATGTGTGGGGCAAAGACCCATTCCCTTTTTGTGAGCTCCTTTGTGCATATTGATATGTCCTGAATGAGTGTGTCAAATGAATCTCCTTGGTAGATGATGTCTTCAGTGTGATATCATACCTGTGTTTTTAGAGAATGTCAGTTGCAGATAAGATCTTTCCTGCAAATGCTGTATGTGATGCCAGGGTTGTTGAAGTACTGCAAGAATAGCTGAGTGAAAGCATATTGGTGCCCCTTCAAAGAGGAAGGCAAATGACAACTAAAAGCCTGTTGAAATAGGAACCAAATAGAACATATTAGCCAAATATACACCTGCACTGTATTTCACTGCTGCTAATGGGAAGGTGTCAGTAATTTCAGTAACACTGATATAGA
>RJWK010044033.1:0-18531 GCA_004363435.1 Platanista minor
TATTTTTTTATTTTTTATTTTTTTTGCGGTACGCGGGCCTCTCACTGTTGTGGCCTCTCACGCTGCGGAGCACAGGCTCCGGACGCGCAGGCTCAGAGGCCATGGCTCACGGGCCCAGCCGCTCCGCTGCACGTGGGATCTTCCCGGACCGGGGCACGAACCTGCGTCCCCTGCATCGGCAGGCGGACTCTCAACCACTGCGCCACCAGGGAAGCCCAGCTCTGATCTTATGGAAGGAATAGTTCTAGTCCCAATCAGGATGCAGTTAACCAAAATAACCTGAGACAGACAGAATGGTAACAGACTTCTGTGTGCCTCCTGTCACCAGCTGGGCTCCACCTAAAGGAATGGGCAGTTAGAACTCAGGAAAAATCAAGCTCATTAGATTGCCCACACAAACTTGTTCCACTGGGCCTGTGAGGTTTCCCCACACCAAGCGAGAATTCCATGTGGGAAGGAAATGAGGCAGGCGTGGCCCTGCCGTATCTAAAAACAAAGAATTCTCACTTACAGTGGACAGCAACCAGGCTGCCCTTGCTTGACAGGCAGGCGATAGCCAGGCAACGTTGTGCTCGTCTGGGATCAAGGGGCCAAGTGAATCAGCCAGAATTAAGCAGGAACAAAACCATGTAAGGCGCCTTCAGCACTGACAGCTCCTTTCACAAGGTTATGTGGGCCTTTAACTCCCTTTTCATCTGGATAGTGGAAGCTTGGAAAAAAAAAAGTCATAAACCAGAGGAATGGCTGTATTTCTTCACTCCTGGAAAACCATTCAGGGTGGAACTACTGCCAGTAGAGGGAATACCAACATGTCCTTGGATGTTCCCAATCCAGGCATTGTTGTGTCAGATGACATGCGGCCTGTGGGGATTCTCTGGCCTATATGGGGAACTTAAAGGGCAATTTAAACTCAGCATTGGCAGTGAGGATGCCAGTGTGAGGTGGGTGGCTCACCCATTCGCTCATAAGTCTGATTTTGAACCTAGCAGGAGAAACAATAGATCTGCCCATGAACTGAGGGCATGATCTGAATCGTGGTGCCTTCATCTCAAACCAGTGAACAACCTGCAGACTACTTTTCATGCAGAAAGCAATTACATAGAGAGAAGCACCATTCATTCAATGCACAAAGGGGACTAAAGTTCAAATCCCCTGCTGGGAATCTACGTGATCTTGACCCCCAAGCCGAGCTACTGCTGCAGCCCTCTGCTCTATCCTGAAGGGTCTCTGAGCCTACAGAATGGTCCAGAAGGAAACTAGCTGTAACCCCCAGGTTTGTCTCCATGTGTCTTTCTTCCATTATCAGGACCCCAGGCCCACCTCCTCAGTCACTGGGCAAGGAACAACATAAAGGAGAGCAGAGATAAAATCAGAAAGTATTTTAATCCATGTCGATCATGACAAATTCCATGGGGAAAACATCACCAAGGATTTAGAGAGCAGTATACTTCCTTGAAGTAGGAAAAAGGCCCATCTACTCCCTGGTCACAAACATCCACACTGAGTGCCTAATTGCCATTAACTTGCTAAAAACTCAGGAAACATTAGCCTGATATTCAGATTAAACTATGAGAATCAGTAGCAACCTACTCGATAAACTAAGATTGTTGAAAGGAAACAACATAGGGTATATAGGGGATGATTCTTGAAGTAAGGACTAGAAAGGGTGGGAAGAGGGAAGAGATGATTAGAGCAAGTATGTAGTCCTTTAACACCCCCTTGTGGCCATTTTAAAAACTTGATTGCTCTTGGCAGTTCTCAGTAAATTACAGGAGATTTATAGGTTGTTGCAGGCATCATTAAAGCACCAGCTGACAGGTTTAACTTTGTCATCCCTCAAATGTTATGCCAAAATTGATCTAGCCAATGCCTTATTATTGCAATCCATAGAAATCTATTGCAGTTTGCTTTTACCTGGGAGAGAGAAGAAAATGCTTTCATGGTCTTGCCCTGTGGATGTATAAAGCCATCTCACCTACTATCTAGCACAGTGTTATTAGAAGGAATTTAATTTGGAGACATCTGTTTATGGAGACATAAACAGATGTCTAAATGGAGACATTTAGAGACATAAACAGATGTCTAAATGGAGACATCTGTAAATGGAGACATCTGTTTATGGCCTCCAGAGAATGGATGATTAAGTTAGAAAACAATCAAGGCTCCTGCTAAATTGTCACCTGTTGAGGAACACAATCTGGAGTTTTACACACACACTCACACACACACCGTAAATACATAGTGCTCTCAATTTAAACCTCTGTCTTAGACCAATATACACAGGTAAGTGTGCCTTTTTGGCTACTGGATCACACCCACTTAGAGGGTCACTTGAACATTAGCAACTTTTGCCTGGGAAAAGCAGCGACTGGACTCCCTTAAAGACCTAACGTCCACAATGATGCCACTGCGTTAGGCCTAAACAACCCAGAACAGGACTCACTTGGCAGATTAATCATTAGTAATATACTCACTAGGAGAGCCTCTGGCAGATCTCACCTTCACAAGTGAGGGAAGCCTAATGGAAGCTCAGTGGTAACCTGGGAATTGTACTTTAGGGATTTGATCCTACATGAATCAAGGACAGCATCACAAGATGGGCATCTGACCAGGGAATCCCCCCCAGGGAGATATTGGGAGGTATTACCTCAGAAAATGTATTATCTCTAACAATAAATCCTTTGACCCTTCCACATTTTTACCAAGCATTGTCCCTCATTTTCTCACTTCCCTTGTAATAAAAGTAAAAATGGCTAACCTCTTTTTAACATTTGTAACACAGAGTTCTGAATAACTTACATATATCGGCTTATGCAGTTCTCAAAGACTTCATGACCCAGCACAGCTTCCTTGGCTTACCATCATAATTACCTCCTTGCAAATACCCTCATCTCCTTTGATCTTGCCTCCTTCCTTTATACTCATTTGTCAAAACCGCAACCCCTGTTAAACTCAACCACTGGCTCAATACCTGCACAGGACAGCTGATGGCTGCTGAAGGAAAACAAATCGTTCTTTTCCCTCTCCCTTCACCCCCATCCTCCATCTTACACAGCTGAAGGCTTTGCCTCATCCATCGTTGACATATTTGAAATTGCTTCATTTTTCCATCTCTAAATCTTCTCATCTAGGGCAACTGTGCATACTGTCTTCTTTCCTGCTTATAATGGATGAAGGGTACTTGCTCCCATTAAAACCAACCCCTCAATTTGTATCCTGAGCACGGTCCCCTCTTCTCCATGAATTATCACTGTAATTACCCTCCGTTTTCTGAATCATCAATTTCTTCCTCCCTACTGAATCCTTTTCATCACATAGAAATATCCCCTAATATTTCCCATCTTTCAAATACAGGCATACCTCGGAGATATTGTGGTTCTTTCCAGCCCACTACAATAAAGTGAATATTGTAATAAAGAGAGTACCACCATGCAGCCACTATGAAAAACAGTATGGAGGTTCCTGAAAGAACTAAAAATAGAGTTGACATATGATCCAGCAATCCCACTGCTGGGCTATATCCAGAAGAAACTGTAATTCAAAAAGAAACATGCACCCCTATGTTCATAGCACTATTTACAACAGCCAAGACATGGAAACAAATGTCCATTGGCAAATGAATAGATAAAGAAGATGTGGTATATATATATACAATGGAATATTACTCAGACATAAAAAAGAATGAAATAATGCCGTCTGCAGCAATGTGGATGGACCTAGAGATTAACATACCAAGTTAAGTCAGAAAGAGAAAGACAAACACCATGTGATATCACTTATATGTGGAATCTAAAATATGACACAGATGAACATATCTCTGAAACAGAAGCAGACTCACAGGCATAGAGAACAGACTTGTGGTTGCCAAGAGGGAGGGGAGGTGGAGGAGGAATGGAGTGGGAGTTTGGGATAAGCAGATGTAAACTATTATATATAGGATGGATAAACAACAAGGCTCTACTGTAAAGCACAGGGAACTATATTCAATATCCTGTGATAAACCATAATGGAAAAGAATATATATGTATAACTGAATCACTTTGCTGTACAGCAGTAATTAACACAACATTGTAAATCAACTATACTTCAATAAAGTTAAAAAATAAACACTAGAATCTTAACAAATATTTAAAAAAAGAGTACCATGAATTTTTTGGTTTTCCAATATGTAGAAAAGTTATACCTACACTATACTGTAGTCTATTAAGAGTGTAATAGTATTATGCCTAAAAAACTATGTATATACCTTATTTTAAAATACTTTATTGCTAAAAAGTGTTAACCATCACCTGAGCCTTCAGTGAGTCATAATCTTTTTCCAATACTAACATCAATCACTGATCACAGATCACCATAACATATATAATAATAATGAAAAAGTTTGAAAAATTGTGAGAACTACCAAACAGTGACACAGAGACACAAAGTAAGCAAATGCTGTTGGAAAAATGGCTCCAATAGACTCTCACCAAAGTGAGTACAGAGGGAACACACCTCAACACAACAAAGGTCGTTCATGGCAAATCCACATCTAACATCATACTCAACAGTGAAAAGCTGAAATCTTTTCCTTTAGAATTAGTAGCAAGACAAGGATGCCCACTCTTACCACTTCTGTTCAACATAGTATTAGAAGTCCTAGCCACAGCAATCAGACAAGAGAAAAATAAATAAATAAAAGGCATCGAAATTGGAGAGGAAGAAGTAAATCTTCTACTGTTTGCAGATGATATGATACTATATACAGAAAACATTAAAGATGCCACCAAAAAACTATTAGAACTAATAAGTGAATTCAGTAATGTTGTAGAATACAAAATTAATATATGGAAATCTGTTACATTTCTATATACCAATAACATACTATCAGAAAGTGAAATCAAGAAAACAATCCCATTTACAATCATGTCAAGAAGAGTAAAATACCTGAAAATAAATTTAACCAAGGAGGTGAAAGACCTATGCTCTGAAAACTGTAAGACATTGATGAAAGAAACTGAAGATGACACAATAAATGGAAAGGTGTACTGTGCTCATGGAGCAGAAGAATTAATATTGTTAAAATGTCCATACTACCCAAAGCAATCTACAGATTCAGTGCAATCCCTATCAAAATACCCATGGCATTTTTCAGAAACTCGACTAAATTATCCTATAATTTACATAGAACCACAAAAGACACTGATTAGCCAAAGCAATCCTGAGGAAGAAGAACAAAAATGGAGGCATCACCATCCTGATTTCAAACTATACTACAAAGCTATACTAATCAAAGCAGTAAGATACAGACACATCAATCAAGGGAACAGAATAGAGAGCCCAGAAATAAACTCCCACACATATAGTCAGTCAATGACAAAGGAGGCAAGAATATACAATGGGGGAAAGACAGTCTCTTCAATAAGTGGTGTTGGGAAAACTGGACAGCTACAAGTAAAAGAATGAAACTAGACCTTTTTTAAAATTTTTTATTTATTTCTAATTTTTTTTTTTTGGCTGTGTTGTGTCTTCGTTGCTGTGCACGGGCTTTCTCTAGTTGTGTCGAGCAGGGGCTACTCTTCATTGCAGTGCACGGGCTTCTCGTTGGGGTGGCTTCTCTTGTTTCGGAGCACGGGCTCTAGGCGCGCAGGCTCAGTAGTTGTGGCATGCAGGCTCAGTAGTTGTGGCTTGTGGGCTCTAGAGCGCAGGCTCAGTAGTTGTGGCACACGGGCTTAGCTGTTTCACGGCATGTGGGATCTTCCCGGACCAGAGCTCGAACCCGTGTCCCCTGCATTGGCAGGCGGATTCTTAACAACTGCACCACCAGGGAAGCCCAAACTAGACCATTTTTGCACATCATACACAAAACTAAATTCAAATGAGTTAATTAAATGTAAGACCTTAAATTATAAAAAATCCTAAAAGAAAACATAGGTGGTAAGCTCTTTGACTTTTGTCTTGGTGTGGAATTTTTGGATCTGTCCCCAAAAGTGAAGGCAACAAAAGCAAAAATAAACAGGTGGGACTACACTAAACTAAAAAGCTTCTGCACAGAAAAGAAAACCATCTACAAAATCAAAAGGCAACCTACTGAATGGGAGAAGATATTTGCAAATCATATATCCAATAAAGGGTTAATATCCAAAATATATTAAGAATTCAAACAACTTAATATCAAAAACAAACCAACAATCCAATTTTAAAACTGGGCAGAGGATAGAGACATTTTTCCAAAGGCACAGAGATGGTCAACAGGCACATGCAAAGATGTTCAACATCACTAATTATCAGAGAAATGCAAATCAAAACCACAATGAGATATTACCTCACACCTGTTAGAATGGAGAGGGTGTGGAGAAAAGGGAACCCTCATACACTGTTGGTGGGAATGTAAATTGGTGCAGCCACTATGCAAAACAGTATGGAGGTTCCTCAAAAAGTTAAAAATAGAGCGACCATACAATCCAGCAATTCCATTCCTGGGTATTTATCCAAAGAAAATGAAAACACAATTTGAAAAGATATATATATACCTATGTTCACTGCAGCATAGTTTACTACAGCCAAGATATGGAAGCAACCTAAGTGTCCATCAATAGATGAATGGATAAAGAAGAGGTGATATGTATATATACAATGGCACCCTCCTCAAGCTGGATCATCTTCACTGTGTCTGCCACTCTCCTCAACTAGTGTATTTGGAGATATCAGGTGTTAATGTAGTTCTTTGAAGACAGTGCTTCTTTTTCACTTTCTAATTCTCTTTGTTGCTTTTCTTTGTTATAGTGTGGCAGGGATATCTTTTGTAAATTTATTTACTAAGTTGAAAAAAAATAGTAGCTGCAGTACCAGCACATGGCCAATAGCTAATGTTATTGACCTGTTTAAAGCCAGCCCTTATATTTCCTACATAGTCATCTAGTTTGTTTGCTTGCATTTGAGTTTGTTTTAGAGAAAAGACCTAAAAATGAGAAGAGATGGAGAGGTTCTACAATACTGGCTAAACTCTCAAATGCTCCAAGCACTCAAGAAAAAAGCATAATAAAAACTTTGGTTTAAAAAATGCAGAAAAATGTCCCTCTAGGGACTTATTCCAGAGGTCCAGGACCCCAGAAGGAGGAAGCATTTGCTGCCCTGTGTCATGATGTCAGAGTGGCCTGCTCAGCCATCCCCTGGAGATGCCTCCCTTGGTGCAATGGCCTGGCTGACCTGCTTTGGACTGCAGAGGAGCAGGCCTCCCGGAACTCACTTTCAAGGGTTAGAAAAGTTCACGTCTTTAGTTGGGAACAATTTTCCACCAGAATGAGACTGAACGTGGAACTGATGGTATCTCAGAGAGGGTGTGTGTCCTCCTTGGAGCAAGTGTAAATCAATACAACTTTCTGGAATGAAACTTGAATGAATTTCATTTGAACAAAATTGCAGGTCGAAGGCCTTAAAATGTTCAGATCTTCCACCTTCAGGTATTTTTTAAAGGAAATCATCAGAAGGGAGTGTTAGGAACAATGAAAAGGTTTTGATAGTTTATTTATTTATTTATGGCTGCATCAGGTCTTAGTTGCAGCACATGGGCTTTTCGTTGCGGCGCGTGGGCTCCTCTCTAGTTGTGGCACGCAGGCTCCAGAGCACGTGGGCTCTGTAATTTGCAGCACTCAGGCTCTCGCTGAGGCACCCGGGCTCTGCAGTTGTGGTGCACAGGCTTAGTTGGTCCGGGGCATGTGGGATCTTAGTTCCCTGACCAGGGATCGAACCCACATCCCCTGCATTGGAAGGCAGATTCTTTACCACTGTACCAGCAGGGAAGTCCCTTTTGACAGTTTTTTGTTTTTCTTTTTTTAACATCTTTATTGGAGTATAATTGCTTTACAATGTTGTGTTAGTTTCTGCTGTATAACAAAGTGATTCAGCTATATGTATACATATATCCCCATATCCCCTCCCTGTTGCGTCCCCATATCCCCTCCCTGTTGCGTCTCCCTCCCACCCTCCCTACCCCACCCCTCTAGGTGGTCACCAAGCACCAAGCTGATCTCCCTGTGCTATGTGGCTGCTTCCCACTACCTATCTATTTTACATTTGGTAGTGTATATATGTCACTCTCTCACTTCATCCCAGCTTACCCTTCCCTCAAGTCCTCAAGTCCATTCTCTAAATCTGCACCTTTATTCCTGCCCTTTTGACAGTTTTAAGAAGGTGATTTGGCCATGGGCCCATGAGCCCCATAAGTACCCCAAATTTGTTGATCTAGCCATTTCTTATACCCATGAGATCCCTGAGGCAGCCGTGTACATAAGGAACAAGGGACATGTAGGACACAAAATTACTGCTTGGTCACTATGCACCTCGTGCCTGCACCTCCCTCTGCAGGTCTTCAGGGAGTCTTGCTCTTAGTTCCTGGCCCCAGTTTCCTTCTCCCAAGTCCAGCTTCTGAATGAAGAACAGAGGGACACATGAGATGGAGAGATGGCCAGGTTCCCCCCAAGACCAGGTTTCCCTGAGTGGTTGAGAGGAGACCACTGCAGAACTGCAGAGAGAGGCTGTGCTCAAAGGCACCAACTTTTACCAGCCATGCTTGGTCCCATGGAATGTCACCCTCCACCCCAACCACCAAAAAATCTCATTATTAGACTAGAGCAGAGGCTGACTCACCCTGAAATACATGCACTGAAGCTTCAGGGCCCTCACTGAAGAGGCCTCCTCCAGGTTCCCGAGCACAGATTTGCATATGTTTTATTTTTCCTTTCTTAAAGAATGTCTCTAAAACTATATAAGCAGCAGGTCCCTGCAGACCAGGGATGTTCCTGCTCTCAGAAATTTGAGTTGGGAAACTGGGAAATAATCAAGCAGTGAGTAGCAGGCACTGTGGCTTTCTGAAAGGAGGCATGTTAGAGATCCTGAGGGAAGCAGGAGCAGTGGGCAAGCCAAAGCTTTGTCTAAGCTGGAATGATGAGGCCTTATTAAGTGGGGAGGGCTACAATGAAGATGAAAGTGCCTCCCAGGGTTGGGGTGGGGAGTAAATGAGTAAATGAGATGATGTGTATAAAGGTTTGAACATGTGCTCTGCAGAGTCAATGCTTGCTAAACTTTATTACTATTATTATCACTATTACTATGATTATCACTATTACTATGATTATTATTATTTGCATTGTTACCATGTTACTGCGAAGATCTGCAACGTCCATTTGCTGAGGTCCCTGGAGCTTCCGTGGACCCAGTTTCAGTCACTTCTAAGGCCTGGCACAACTAAGGTTTCTTTTGCTAATTTCCATGAAAGTCTGTCTCCTTGTATTCTTGTGATAAACTCCCATCTTGCAGTGGATAAGGCCTAACTCTGGCAGGCACCATCTCACTGGTACCTCTGGCAAGGTAAGGCAGGTGACCTAAGCCCCATTTCACAGGTGAGGAGACTGTGGCTCCAGGAGCTTCTGGGCCTCACAGAAAGTTCCAGAGCCAGTGTGTGATGAGGCCAACACTTGACCTAGATAGAAGGTGCTTTTTCTGATTGTCCAGTGACCTCTCAGAGCAGTTAGGTCAGCTTGGCAGTGGCTGTAAAAACCACCCAGCGGTTTGGACAGTCATCTCTGTGGCACCTTCCTTGCTTGGGTTCCATGTACATATCAAAGTGCCTTTACTTCTTTCTTAATTTTGTTTCACAAGTAAGTAGCCCCTCCCGTTGGTCCTCTTACTCAGTTGGCTTTAGGTGGTTTGTGAGAGTGTGGGCAGAGTGGACCAGTCCACCCCGGCTCTGCTCTGGATGGAAATCCAAAGCCGCAGAACTGAGTGCACCCCCTCCACTCCACGCCCACACCCACAGTAGGTCATCAGGCTAAGTGCTCCTTGACACCCATGAGAGTCAGGTCTGTCCCCAAGAAACCTTTTCCACCTGGACTTTTAAAAATGGCTGCTTGAGGGGCCCAGGATGGGGAGACGGCAAGGCTTCGAGACAAATTTGATTATTAACCTGAGAAACCACTCTGCATTTGCTACCCCAGACTCTTCCCACACTGGTTCTCTGTGTTTTCATTACCATATCCTTCAACATCTTTTTATCCCCTTTTCAAGAGAAAAAGAAAGGTGTCCCACAAAATTGCCAGGGGAACTGATTACACACAAGCCAGGGAGGGAGGTTCAATGTTACCAGGAGTACTTGTGCTGCCCTTTCGAATGCTCACCTGCACTAACGACCCAAGAGGAAACAGGCAGCCCCATCTACAGTGGAGTTTCACCTTTAATTAAACTTTAATTCACTCATGCCTTGTCCCTGGGGCCACATGCTGCAGGGAATCAGCGCCAGGTAACCTGGACTCAGGCCACACCCAGAGGCATCACTGAGTAAAAATAGCTTTTCCTAACTATTAAATCCAATGATCTACTCAGGGGGTCAAAGAGAACACTCCCAAAGGAATCCCCTGGAGCTGCCTATGGGCAAAGAAGACAGATGCTTTCACAAACACCCCCATACCAACACACACACACACACACACACACACACACACACACACACATGAACAAATTGTGATTATACAGTTATCCATTTAAATTCATCTCATTTCCGGTAGAAGCTGCTGTTAATACTTTGCATCTATACAGTTTTCCTTCAAAGTGGGATTATACCGTACGTATTGTCTTGTAATCTGATTTTTTTTTAACTACATAGTATATCATGAACATTTTCCCATGCCATTAGACGTTGATATGACTAGTTACAGTCACATTGTATTTTCCATAGATGCTAACACCAGCATATTATAATCCCATCCCACATGCTCTTCCTGCAATGTGACACTGACATGCCTCCATTGAGAGGTGGCATCTTTGTTTCCTTCCTTTCAACCCAGCCAGACTTTTGTAACTATCACAATAAGTAGAATGTGGCATAGGTGATGCCATGTGACTTCCACAGCGCGTCATAAAAGGCAATATGGCTTCTGCCTGACTCTCCTTTCTTTTCAATCTTGGAACCAAGCCACCACATGGTGAGAAGTCCAAGCTACATGGAAAGGCCACATGTGATTGTTCCAGCAGACACACCCAGTTGGGTCTCTAGCTGATTTTATCAGTGTCTGCCAATATGAAAGCAAACAAGCCTTCAGATCATTCCAGCCTTTAAGTTCTCCAGGTGAGGCCCCAGACAACACAGAGCAGAGATAAGCCATCTCCACTCTGTCCAAAGAAACCATCAGTGATAACAAAAGATACAGTTAGATAACTAAACAGTATTGCATTGCATGAATATATAATAATTCCCCTTTCTTGGGCTCCAGATTGTCTCCATTTTTTTGTTATTATAAATAACACTGAAATGGGCCTCCAGATAGCTGATTCTTTGCCTAATTAATCAACTATATCTTAAGAATAAATTTAAAGAAGTGCAATATCTAGGTCAAAGGCTATGAACATTTTACCAGGAAGCAAGGATTGAGTCAATTTACACTCCCACCAGTAGTGTATGAGAGAATGTGAAAGCATCCAGTGTGTTATTCTTAGTCACCATCCTCTGGCAACTTCACATTTCTTTTTTTTTTTTTTTTTTTTTTTTTCAGTACACGGGCTTCTCACTGTTGTGGCCTCTCCCATTGTGGAGCACAGGCTCCAGATGCGCAGGCTCAGCGGCCATGGCTCACGGGCCCAGCCGCTCCGCGGCATGTGGGATCTTCCCGGACCAGGGCACGAACCTGTGTCCCCTGCATCAGCAGGGGGACTCTCAACCACTACACCACCAGGGAAGCCCCACATTTCTTTTCCTCAAACTGTCATCATCACCTCTGTTGACCACCTTTTCAAGTATACAGTTCTGGGGTTCAGAAACAAATTAGTGGATGCCATGTTTGGAGTTGCTCAAGGCAAGGAGTGGATGGGAGCTGCTGGTCGTGTGACCATGGAGCCCAGCAGAATTGCTGAGAACAAGGGGTCCTAGGGGCTGCCAAGGCTGATCACACTACAGACCAGAGGCTTCTCCTGCCCTGATGAAGCATGAATTGTACAGCAGAATTAGTCTCAGCCTGAGGCAAGAGGGCTGGCCTTTTATACCCCATGTCAGTCATTCATTGACTGTGGGCTGCCCTGGGTGGACTGGGGGGTGTAATATTCCAGGCCAGATGGCTCCTGTCTGCCAGGGCAACTCTCTGAAGCGAGCAGTTGTGAATAATTAATCACCAGCACTCCCAGCTGCTGGGGTTGGGTCCACTGGCCTTGTGGAGGCATCCAAAGTGGAGGACCAACAGCGTCCACTACAGAGAGGATGATGTTGATTACATTTTTTCATTATGTAAAATGTAATGCCTATCTATGCATTGGATAGCAGCTTTTATTCAATTAGCTCTTTAATTATTCAGTTAGTTAAATAATATGACCAAAGAGAAAAATAATATCAATATTAATAATAAGATGGGGAGATGAATTAAAACTATCTTTAAGGCTTTCGTAGGACCTTGGCGATTCTTTTAGGGAAAATAATAAGAAAATTAAGTCCACAGTGTAAGCTGAGTCTTTCTCAGCAATGCTCAGGGTAGTGAGCAAACTTAAGGGAATGAGGCTGAATACTGTAAATTGTGCTCGGTAGCTGGAGAGTGCCACATCTACCAGGAAATCTTTGCTTCCTAAAAGTGGAAAGTCAGGACAATTATATCCATTAATCATGTGTAACTGAAAGCTTGTAAGAGAGCAAAATGGGAGTTGAAAACTCCAAATCTAATTTCTCAGTAATGGACAAAAATTATGTCCACTGGGACATCCGTTGCAGATAAACAATGAGCAGTATTGGTCCAAATCTTATGCTTTCTTCAATTTAAAATGACTTTGCTCATTAGGAACTGCAGCTTCACTGACTGCAAAAATTTCACAAGCATTAAGGAGATGTCAAACCAACTCAAAGCCTTGGGAGCTCAGAGTGAGCAGTCCTACTGCGGTCAGAGCTGGGGATTAGAGGTCTGCACTACTATAAGAAATGACCTGGCTTGGTTTTTGTGTTGAGGAACTGAAACAAACACACAGCCATTTCCCCCTACACACACAGAACTTACTGTCTACTTTAACATGACTTTACTATTCCATCGTATGCATTAGTATAACTGCCATGCCAGGAGACTCCTGCTCAGGAAAATAATGTGAAAGTTCATTACATGACCCTCCCAAAAGACACATAAATGCCTCTATAGGAAGCATCAACAGACAGCTTACTCCCTAATATTCTTCAAATCCCTCACCTCAAAGTCCTTACCTTGCTGTTGCCACCAATTCTAAACCACTAGTCATGATCTTTACCCAATCCTGATCAAGCATCACACTGAAAGACCCGCTTTGATAAAAGCTTTCAATTCTCAATAATATCCAGCTTTGCCTTTGCCCCTTGAAGACACAGCCAAAGTTCTGTTGCAGTGGTGTCGGTGTTCTCCCTTCCAGGGTGAGCAATCAATTTAGCATTGTCTTATCAATAGGTTGAGCTGGTGATATTTGGGGAGCTTGCATTTGACAGTGTTTAATTGCTGTAGCTTTTCTCAGGCATAAATCTTAGTTCTTGCTTCTCTCTCATCCTCTGTCTCTTACTCTCATTTCTTTCCCTGCCCTTAATATTGTGGTGTTTTCCGTTTTACTCTAAGCTCCCTTGAAGAAAACAAGGAGATAAATAAATTTTAAGAGTAGGTAAAAAACAGAGAAAGACAAATATCATATGATATCACTCATATGTAGAATTTAATTTTTAAAAACTGGTATAAATGAATTTATTTACAAAACAGATATCCCCAATCCAACTACTTCTCTCTACGTCTACTGCTGCCACCCTGATCCAAGCCACTATCATCTCCCACCTGAACAATGATAATAACCTCCTAACCATCTCCCAGCCTCCACTCTTGTCTCTCTACAGTCAGATCTTCATAAAGTCATCAGTGTGAGTCCTGAAAAACTGAGATCATGACATTCCTCTGTCCAAACCCATTTCACTAAGAGTCTAAGTCCTGCAAAGCCCTACAAAGCCCTTCAGGAAATGTGCATACCTGCATACACACACATACACACATACCTCCTTGACCCTCATATTTCAAGTAGGCCTTCCCTGACCACCCTACATTAAATTGCTATCTGTGCCCCCATCCCATTTACCTTACTCTACTATCTTGGAAAACATTTGTCACTTTCCATAGCACATGTAATATTACTTTAAAATTTGCTTATTCATTGTGAGTATTGCTCATCACCTGCTTCCTCCTGCTTAAATGAAAACTTCACATGGGCAAGGATCTTTGTTTTGTTCACTCTTGGATCCTAAGAATCTAGAACAGTGCCTGGCACACCGTAGGCCCTCACTAAATATTTGTTGAATGAATATGCACTTTTTTCTTGCTAGGATGAAACATTCGAAATTTTGACCATTAGGTCACAAAGGGAATGTTGACAAATTTCAAAAAGCGGAAATTATAATGATCAAAATGTAATATAATTACAAATTAATAACTAAATAATCCTCTAAAAATCTTTCTACTTTGATATTTTAAAATATTTTGACTTCTTTCTTTTCTTCTTCCTTTCTCTCTCCCTAGCTCAACTCGCCCTGTAGCCTCCCAACAAACTTGTGATTCCCCAGGGACACTCCGTGTTTTGTTCTACCAACAGCCACTCACACCCTAATACAGAGCACAGCTTGTTCATTAGATCATTGGCTCAATGATGGAGAAAACTGAAGAGGAGGTGAGGCACAGTGTTCTGCATAGGGACAGTGAGTACTTTGTTCCGATCTAAGATACGATGTGCCCCGCAGCAGGGAGTCAGGCAAAGAGCCCACACCTGGAGACTGGACTGGGCTTTTCGCACTGGCTATGAGCACTGGTCCATCTCTGTGTAAGATGGTTATATGGTCCATAGGTCTCCAAGAGCAGCTGTGGCCATGGGACTTCTGATGCTCATCATGTTCTCTTTCATTTTACTTTACTGAATACACTTTTAAAATTGAAGCATACATTCATAAAAATGTATAAATCATAAGTGAATAGCTCTGCTATGGACTGAATTGTATCCTCCCCCACTAAAAATTCAGGTCTTGAAGCCCTAATCTCCAATGTGACTGTATTTGGACATAGGGCTTGTGAGTTGCCATGTGATCCATATGGATCATATATATATTAGAGTTGCCATATGATCCAGCAATCCCACTCCTGGGCATATACCCAGAGGAAACCGTAATTCAAAAAGATACATGCAGCCACGGGTTCGAGCCCTGGTCCAGGAAGGTCCCACATGCCATGGAACAACTAAGCCCATGCACCACAACTACTGAACCTGCGCTCTAGAGCCCACGAGCCACAACTACTGAGCCCACGTGCTACAACTACTGAAGCCTGCGTGCCTAGAGCCCATGCTCCACAACAAGAGAAGCCACTGCAATGAGAAGCCCGCACACCACAACGAAGAGTAGCCCCCTCTCACCACAACTAAAGAAAGCCTGTGCACAGCAATGAAGACCCAACACAGCCAAAAATAAATAAATTAAATAAATAAATTTTAAAAGAAAAGATACATGCACCCCAAAGTTCATTGCAGCATTGTTTACAATAACTAAGACATGGAAGCAACCTAAATGTCCATCGACAGAGGAATGGATAAAGAAGATGTGGTACAGATATACAATGGAATATTACTCAGCCATTAAAAAGAATGAAATAATGCCACTTGCAGCAACATGGATGGACCTGGAGATTATCGTACTAAGTGAAGTAAATCAGACAGAGAAAGTCAAATATCATATGATATCGCTTATATGCAGAATCTTAAAAAAAATGATACAAATGAACTTATTTACAAAACAGAAACAGACTCACAGACTTAGAGAATGAACTTATGGTTACCAGGCAGCCAGGGTTGGTCGGGGGAGGGATAGATTGGGAGTTTGGGATTGACATGTACACACTGCTATATTTAAAACAGATAACCAACAAGGACCCACTGTATAGCACAGGGAACTCTGCTCAATACTCTGTAATAACCTAAATGGGAAAATAATTTGAAAAAGAGTAGATACTTGTATATGTATAACTGAATCACTTTGCTGTACACCTGAAACTAACACAACATTGTTAATCAACTATACTCCATAACAAAATAAAAATTAAAAAAAAAGAAATAGTCCCAGAGAACACACACACACACACACACATACACACACACACACACACACACACACACATTAGGATCAGCAATAGAGAAACAACTGCAAATATGGAAGAGTTTTCTAAAGGATGAATCAATGATGTGAAACTTTATATGAATAAATAAGGAAAACTAGAGCAATTGGATAATTTTTAGGGCAATACAGATGGTAAAAATTGATTTAAGAAAAATAAAACAACCTAAAAAGAAAAAGCAGTCAAAGATCTACCCTAAACAATGTACCTGGGGCTAAATGATTAAATAGGACCCGCGAATTTTCATGTTACATAAATTGTTCTACAGCACAGAAAAAGATGGACATCTCCCCAACTCATTTATGATCGTGGCATAAATCTGATATCAAAATTAGTGAATTAGAAAAAAGGGATCTATTGGTTTTACTTAGGAATATGGATGAAAAAATATCCTAATAAAATACTAGCAAATTGAGCTTGGCAGTGGATTAAAAGAATAATATATTGTGGGTTTATTCTAGAAATGGAAAGATGATTGAACATTAAGATATCTATTACTGTAATTCAGTACAGTAAGAGATTAAAGGGGGAAAATATCATATCTCTCTAGATGCTAAAGTACCATCTGACAAAATTCAAAGCTATTCCTATTTAATTTTTTAAAAAGCATCTCCTAGCAAAACAGAAATTCAAGGAAACTTTCTTAACTTGATGATGGATATCTTCCAGAAATTTACAGCCAGCAAGAAGGGGAGGAGGAATCAGCCACAGCTGAACTCAGAGAAGCAGGATTTTGTTTTTATTTTTAAATTTTAAGTTAATCTATTTATTAGTAGATAATGTTTCATGCTTTAAAATTCAAAAGACATAACAGGGTATAGAGTGAAAACCTCGTTCCCAGCCCATCCTCCAGCCACTCAGTTACCCTCTCTAGAGACAAACAGTATTATTACATTCTTGGTTATCTTTCCAGAACTAGACTGTGCATTTACAAGAAAATTTGTGAGTATTTTTTACACAATGACAGAAAACACTATTTCTTCTTAGCAATGTATTGTTTCATATCAATACATAAAAAACTTCTTCATTCTTTTTTTCTGACTAAAAATTATTACCTTGGGTAAATATATCTTAAAGTTGTTCAATTAGCACGCTGCTGAGATATAGTTAGGTTGTTCCAGACCTTTGCTATGACAGACATGCTATGGTTAATAAGCTTTTACATGTGTGTAATTTTGTACACATGTGAATGGATACGTAGGATTGTGTAGAATTTGGCCCTATCCAAAGAGATAGTCTGGCTTTTGCCTCCAGCTTCTGGAAGGTAATCTATGTCATACTTGATAGTACTGTCTTTGTTCAGGGTGGAGGCTGGCCACACCCAACAGTGCTAGGGTAGGGGCTGGCCATGCCAGAGAGACCAACCATATGACTTAGGATTGGGGCTTTAGGGCATGCATTATCAGTTGATCTGGAGACTAAGCTCAACCATATAGGCAATTAATCAATCAATCATGCCTATGTAATAGAGCACCAATAAAAACTCTGAACACTGGGCTTCCCTGGTTGATGATACTTCAGGTGTACTGCCACACGGAGATGTTGGGAGGGGAGTGTGCCCTGACTCCACGGGGAGAGGACTGTGGAAGTTCATGTTTGTAACCTTCCTGGGCTCTACCCTATGCTTCTCTTCCTTTGGTTCATCTTAATCTGTATCCTTTCCCTGGAATAAACTGTAAGCATGAGTATAACCACTTTCAATGAGTTCTGTGAGTTTTTCTAGTGAAAAATCAAGCCCCCAGGTGTTGTGGGAAACCTCTGAACTTGCAGTTGGTGTCAGAAGTGAGGATGGTCTTGTGTGGAGACTGTGTCCTCTAACCTTGTAGTTGGCCCTAAACTCCTCACAAAGATAAAGCCCTGAAAGTAGAATTTCTGGGTCAGAGATATGTGCATTTGCAAATCTGGTCAAGATTAACAAAGTGCCCCCATATTATTGTCCCAAATTATATTCCAACCAGGGAGAAAGCAGAGGATTTTATAAGAGGGTGGGGTGAAAATTATAATAACTCCCCTACCATGGATTGTGAGAGAATAAAAAGTGATCTGGGGGAAGGCACCCTGGTATACATCAGGGGGTTTGAAGGCAAGGATGTGGGGAAAATATTCCCAGAAGTGTTTAAGGCAGGAGACATACACAGGGTTTGAGGAAGTGGAGAAAAACAGTGGCTGCATCAAAAACTAAAAACAGAACTACCATACGACCCAGCAATCCCACTACTGGGCATATACCTTGAGAAAACCACAATTCCAAAAGAGTCATGTACCACAATGTTCACTGCAGCTCTATTTACAATAGCCAGGACATGGAAGCAACCTAAGTGTCCATCGACAGATGAATGGATAAAGAAGATGTGGCACATATATACAATGG
>RJWK010044034.1:0-18532 GCA_004363435.1 Platanista minor
TGTTGGTGACATAAGATCTTCATACTAGAAACAAGAACAATGTAAACAAGATTAAAATCAAGTGCTTCAGTTCAAAAAAGCCCTGCTTGGTCTTATCTCTGTGAGTTTGCTGAAATTGGCATTCTATCTACAGTTTCTATCGCTGACCCTCTCTGTCTGCAAAAATCATCTTTCTCCTTCAAGTACTACTTCTTACATGAATCTTTAAAAAATTTTTCCCAACTCAGCGTGATCATTTGCTTTCAATATCTTTAAAAATATATTATTTGATATTTGCAAAATATTGAACATAACACATTGTGTTCACTAAAGTATAATAATATGATGAACACTTGGACCCAGCCCCCAAACTAAGAACTAGAGTATCACCAAAGACTTGTATCTACCTACGTGATACTTCCCTGTACCCATCTTATGTAATTACAATCTGAAATTTTGTGTTTATCAAGCTTTGGTTTTTTGGGTTTTTTTTTAGGTTATATGACTTTTCCCCATATATTCTTTTTTTAATTGAAGTATAGTTTACAATCGAAAAATGCACAGATTTTAAGTGTATAGTCTGATGAGGTTTGGAAAATATTTACACCCATGGAAACACTATCTCACTTAAAAAATATATTTCCATTTCCCCAGAAAGTTCTTTGCATCTTCTTCCATCCAATCCTCTCTCCCCTGGCAGAGGCTGCCTCTATTCTTTTTTTCTCTCTCCATAAATTAGTTTTACCTGTTTGAGAATTCCATATAAATGGAATCATACAATATTTACTCTTTTGTGCCCAGTTTTAAAAAAAATTATTGTTCATCATCATGTTTTCGAGTTTCATCCATGTTATTGAGAGTATCCACAGTTATTTGTTTTTCTTGTGGAGTATTTTATTGTATGAGTATACGACAGCATGGTTACCTATTTATTTGTTGATGAATATTTAGGTTGCTTCCAGTTTGAGGCTGTTACCAATAATACTATGATGGATATTCTTTTTTCTGTACCTCATTGTTTTTTAAATATACAGACATTTGTCTCCAATGTATGTATGCTGGTTTATTATTTAGTTTTGCTGGGTTTTGAGCTCTCTAGAAATGGGATCATGTTACAATAAGTCTTCTGGGGCTTTTTTTTTCCCCCTAGCATTTTGTCTCCAGGGTTAATCTATGTTATGACATGACGGGTTGTTTTTTTTTTTGCGGTACACGGGCCTCTCACTGTTGTGGCCTCTCCCGTTGTGGAGCACAGGCTCCGGACGCGCAGGCTCAGGGGCCATGGCTCACGGGCCCAGCCGCTCCGCGGCATGTGGGATCTTCCCGGACCGGGGCATGAACCCGTGTCCCCTGCATCGGCAGGCAGACTCTCAACCACTGCACCACCAGGGAAGCCCCATGTAACAGATTTTTAAACATAGCTCTTACAGGCAGCCATCGTATTAAATTATCTTACTATTTTAAAGTAGATATTTATCTATCTTTGGGGTTTTATATATAGAAAATCATATAATCTGCAAATAATAACTGTCCTGTTTCTTCCTTTCTACTCCTTATGCCTTAAATTTATTTTTCTTGTTATTGCATACTCTAGAATGTCAGTAAATTTGGAGAAAAAGCAATGCTAGTGACATTTGTGACTTGCTCCTGATTTTAAAAAAAAAAATACTTTGAACACTTTGATGTTTATAGTGTTTGTTTATATTCTCTTTATCAGGCTAAGGAAGTTTTATCCTAATTCTAGTTTACTAAAGTTTTTTGTTTTTAATCAAAATGATTAGAATATTTTATCAATACTTTTTCTGCATCCATTGAGATAGATTACCCAATGTTTTTTTCTCATTCGTTTGACTACCCAGAGTTAGCCAAACTCAAGGTGAAGGGTACGGTCCTCCAGACTACCAAGTCTTCTCCAGGTTTCTGACACCAGTCTCAAGTTCAGGGCCACCTCCGCTCAGACCAGCTGGCTACAAATTCAGGGGTCTGGACTCTTAGGATCACTAGAACAACTCACAGGACTTAGGAAAGTGCTATACGTAACTATTACAGGTTTTTTAAAAAAAATAAATTTATTTATTTATGTATGTATTTATTTTTGGCTGTGTTGGGTCTTCGTTGCTGTGCGTGGGCTTTCTCTAGTTGCAGTGAGCGGAGGCTACTCTTTTTTGCGATGCGCGGGCTTCTCGTTGCAGCAGCTTCTCTTGTTGCGGAGCACGGGCTCTATATAGTTTTATTATAGCGAAAGGATACAAAACAGAACCAGCTAAGGGAAGAGATACAGAAGGCAGAATAGGGAACTAGGATGGTTTCAGACACAAAGCTTCTGTGTCCTCAGGGATGCACTGCCCTCCCAGCATCAGTGTGTGGCAATATGCAGAGTGTTGTGAACCCAGGAAGCTCCCCTAAGCTTTGCTGTCCATATTTTTCACTGAGTCTTCATTATATAGGTCTGGCTGATTAAATTATTGTCCACGTGGTTGACTTCAATTTCCAGCCAGTCTTCCCCCCATCCCCAGGTCAGGCTGGATTCAAGTGGCCCAAAGCCCCGAGCCTCTAATCACCTAGTTGATCTTTCTGTCATGGCCAGTCTCCACCCTGAGTCATCTTATTAGCATAAACTCTCAGGTGTGGCCCGAGGGACCCACCATGCATAACACTCTTATTACGCAGGAAATTTCATGAGTTTAAAGGTTACCTCCCAGGATCTGGGACAAAGGCCAGATCTGTCTTTGGGTAAAGTTAATTCTTCACTACACAATGACATTCATACATTTCTTCATGTCAATCCAACCTTGCATTCCTGGAATAATATAACACTATCTGTTTTAAACATTACTGGATACATTTTGCTAATTTTTAAAAGAATTTTGCACCAATCTTTACAAATGAGATTAACATACTTTTCCTTTCTCTTACTGACCTTGCCTGATTTTTAAAATTAAGATTATAGTGAGCTCATAGAATGAGCTGGAGAGCACATTCTCTTTCTTTCTGTGTGCTAAAAGAATTTTTGTTAGGTTGGAATGACAGGTCCTCTGAAATTTTGAAGAACTCACCTGTAAAATTCTGAGCCTGGTGTTTTGCTGTGGAAGGAATTTTAATACTGTTTCAATTTTTTAAAATAATCATAGGACTATTCAAGCTTTCTATTTGTTCTTTAGTCATGATTTAATAAATAACATTTTTCTAGAAATTTGTCTATTTCAGCTAATCATCAAATATATCAGCATAAAACTGTTTATTGTATTCATTTATGTTTTTCCTCTCTGCTGTATTTGTAGTTAAATACATTCGGCTGTGTTTGTGATTAAATATTTCTGCCTTTTCTTTTTTTCTTGATCAATATCACCAGAGACTGGCCTATTTTACTACTGTTTCCAAAGGACCAGCCTTAGGCTCTGTTGATTCTTTCTACTATATGATATCCACCCCCCCATTCATTGATGCCTGCTCTTTTCTTTATTATCTTCTCCTTTCTTTCTTTAGATATACGTTGTGATTTTTTTACCTAAATTTTTAGTTGGAGTTAGCTCATTAATTTTCAACCCTTACTCTTTGCAAATATAAGTATTTAAGACCATGCAATTCCCTCTGAGTGCATTTTCACTATAATACACAAGTTCTATGTGCTTTTCTTTTTATTATTTTTCCAAGTATTTCTAAATTTTCATTCTAATGTTTTTTGGTCATGAATTATTTAGAATTCTGTTTTTTTAAATTCCAGAATTTAAAACGCCTTATCTTTTTGTTATTGACTCTACTTAATTACATTGTGTTCAAAGAATGTGATGGATATAATATTTATTGTTTGAAATTTGTTGAGATGTGCTTTATGACCTAGTATCTGATTAATTTTTGTATCTGTTTCATGTGTGCTTAAGAAAAATGGGTATTCTCTAATGGTTGTATTCAGGATTTTACATATGTTCATTAGATCAAGGTGGTTAATCAAATACTCCAAATATATTTATTATGTTTTGCTGCTTGACTTCTCAATAATTGAGAGAGAAATGTGGGTGGATTTGTCAATTTCTCCCTGTACTTCTATCATTTCTTATTTATATGGTGTGATTTTTATTAGGTGCATATCCATTTAGAATTCTTATGTCTTCCTGGTAAGTTGAAAATTTTTCCATGATTTAGTAACACTTTTTGTCTTAGAGTTCATTTTTTTGTGATATTGATGAAGGTATGCCAATTCTTCTTTTTTTCCATCTATTTCCATTACTATTTTCCTGTTACACCTTTTTCCATCCTTTTACTCTCAAACTTTCCATGTCCTTTTGCCTTAGTTTTCTCCCAAACAGGAATTCTCCCAGCATGATAATGTCTGACTTTTAACTTATGGGTTTAATCCCTTTATATTTGGTAGGATTATGACTATTGTGACATATGAATTTCCACCATCTTAACGCAGGTGCAATGGAGAATGAGTATCCCAAAGTCATATATCTTTGCCAGTCATCAAAGCAAATGATCTGACAACTTAGACATGTTGATTGCCTTTGACTCATCCTCAACAGGGTTTTTATTAAGTTTTGCATCTTGAGAAAATGTTACTTTCTGATTAGGTATAGGGATGGAACCAAATCTTCGGGAAATTAATGAATCCACATAATTTCTCAAAGTATTTCTCAGGGAAATCTGAGAGGTAACAGAGTGTTGAGGAGAAAGCATGGGTTTCAGTGCAAAACTGGCTGCTAATCTTTCCTCGGCCCCTTTCTAGCCATGTGATTGAGGGTACATTCCTCAATCTCTCTGAGTCTCTTTCTTCATCTGGAAATCAAGAATCATCACACCTGCTGGGACTTCCCTGGAGGTCCAGCGGTTAAGACTCTGCAATTCCACTGCAGGGGCCACGGATTTGATCCCTGGGCAGGGAACTAAGATCCTGTGTACCACATGGTGTGGCCAAAAAAAAGAAAAAGAAAAAAAAGGAATCATCACATCTGCCTCCCTGAGATTCTGCCCCTGTGGATGGGATCGCCTGGCACAGAGCTGGTGCTCAGAGAATGTTCTCACTCTCTCTGTTTCTCCTTCTTCTTTCCAAGGGCACAGGCTTGATGACAAGAGCATTTTGTAAATATTACAAATAAGATGTGTCACTGTGATTATTACTTATTAAAATCACTTTGCTTCCTGACTTAGGTGATTCATCTCAACCAAAAGAAAGATTTGAACAAAACAATAACTGTTTCATTTCAGTAGCCTGTTCTGTGTTGGTCATGATGTCAGTCTACACTGGCATCAATTTCAGGTAATTACTGAGTTTTCTGAAGCTTTTTGTTTGCATATTTGTCTGAGGGCAGTTAAAGTGTGACTTAGGTAATATGATTGTATTCTCAGGAATTCACAGAGATCAAAACACAGGTCTGAAAAGGTGCCAGAAGGAATAAGAAGTTCCCAACGTGTAAGAATAGAAAAGCACAAGAAAGTAAAAACAAAATCGGCATCTTGTATAAATAAGGAACTTAGAAAGCCTCTCTTTTCTGGGCTCTTTTGACCCATCAGATGCTAATGAAACTGGGTGTTAATAATCTGTCACAGATTTTTGTCTTGCTCCTTTTTTTCCACATTTTTATCATCATCAAATATTTTTAGTGTCCGTAGGTGTTAAATAGTTTTGATGTGATTTTCATTTGGCCAGAAGGTATTTGAGTATCACTCTGTGCTCAGCTTTTTGTTGTTGTTGTTGTTGATGCTCTCCAGCAGTTTGGAATCTAGTATGGAATCTCACAGGGAAGATGACACAGAGTAAGTGTGAGAATGCACACAGAAACTACACTACACATTTATTTGTGTTTTTCATGAGTGCCATGGTTTGACTAAGGTGGAAACATGGGATAATCAGAAAAGGTTTACTAGAGAGGATGCTGGTGCATAGAATCTTGTCCCGATGATGATGGCCACTTTCTGACTCTGTGACCTTGGGCAAGCTGCTTTACTTCCCTGTGCCTCAGTTTCTTCAACCTTGAATAGTGATTGGTGGTGCCTTCTTTAGAGCGTATTTGTAAGGATTAAATGAGTCAGTATCTGTAAAGCACTTGCTGTGATCCAGAGCTTCCCAACCTGTACGCAGAGTATACAGACTTCAAATGGTGGAGAGACCTATTGGTCCAGGCACCTGGCTGTTAGCTTCCCCATCTGTTTCCCCAGTGTGCCTAAAATATTGCATTTTCTGTGATGGCCATGAGACAACAAAGCCTGAGGGCACTGTATGGTCAGGTTTTCTGCCCCTGAGGATGTGGGTGTCCTCGCAGATGAATGCATTGGTGCAGCAAGACAAGGCCACCATTAACAGTCTGTACTTGGTCTATTGACATCAGAGGTTTTTGAACTTTTATTTGATCTGTTGGGAGCAAAAGTATTTGATGCTTGGGAGCACAGCCAAGAACTAAAACAACTGAAGTGATTTGTGCCTCTTCTATTACAAGAGTTGGAATGTGCTTTGAATTGAAAATGTGAAAAATGATTCTTGAGCATAAACATTTGTACTAGAGGCTAGATTCCTACCCCTTCCTTCCATTTCTCAGATAAATTAAAAGCTGTCACTCCTTAGGAAGTGTGATTTTGTGGAAGAGCTGACTCCCTGCTGCCCTGACTGTCACGTGACCAGTGGCGCTAGGGATGTAGGGCTTTGGATTGGATGAACTCAGTTAAACAAGAAGACAGCCTGGTGCTCCTTGTGGAAGGTGGGTCTGGGCACATATGTTTCCTCAGACTAATCTTGCTGCCTTTGTGTATGTTTGACAATTTCCATAATTAAAAGTTTTAAACATTTGCTCAGATAAATAAAAGACCTTTATCTAGCATAAAGAATGATATGGAATTATGATTAACTGTGTTATTTATAGTCTTAAGAAATTTTCTAAACAACCAGAAAGTCTCTGTTTCTTGTTGTCTGATTTCTCTCCTTTCTGTCATTTTGAGAACAGAGTTCATGAAAAGCAATAGATCATAAGTTAAGGTTCATTGGTACCAATTGATAATTGATAATAATAATAACTGCAGCAGTGAACACATATACCTACACTTACAATAAGATGGGCATGCTTTTAACCACTTGGCATGTATTATAGAGTTCTCACCATAACCCAACTAGGCAGGTATTTTATTATCCCTATTTTATGGATGAGGAGACTGAGGCACAGAGAGTAACTTGCTCAAGGTCACCCAGCCTGTAGGTGGCAGAACCAGGATTCAAACCCAGGTCATCTGGCCCCATAGTTCATGCTCTTTGACTATATAGGGTTGCACTAAAATTTAGCTTTGGCCTCAGTATTTGGCCAAAATCTTCCTTTGACTTTGGTTTTGGAAGGGAAGCCAAATGCCCACCTCAACACTGTTTCTGGCATCCTGGACCTTGTGTGTGTGATTGCAAGGGCTGCCACCATAACTAATCAGCTTAATGTCAGGATTATAAATAAGAAGATAATCAGGATATTGCCTTAATGTTGATAAATTCCCTTTCAAAATATAGATAAGTATTTTAGATGCTCCTTGGAGAAAATATCTCCTACGTGATCTTTATTTCAAAATTCTGTCAGTCAGCTGAAGAATAAATGCATAATTATTATCGCAAAAAATGCTACAGTAATTGGCGATTTTGAGAGATGTTCATTTTATGTGTAAAAACAATTATTAAGAATATTCACCACAGGACTTCCCTGGTGGCGCAGTAGTTAAGAATCCACTTGCCAGTACAGGGGACATGGGTTCAAGCCCTCGTCCGGGAAGATCCCACAGGCCGCGACAACTAAGCCCATGAGCCACAACTACTGAGCCCACGTGCCACCACTACTGAAGCCCGTGCACCTAGAGCCCGTGCTCTGCAGCAAGAGAAGTCACTGCAATAAGAAGCCCGTGCACTGCAATTAAAAGTAGCTGCTGCTCGCCTCAACTAGAGAAAGCCCAAGCACAGAGATGAAGACCCAACACAGCCAAAAATAAATAAATTAATTAAAAAAAATTTTTTTAATTAAAAAAATTTTTAAATGGTACAAATGACAGATGTAAAAAAAAACTTATTAAAAAAAAAAGAATATTAAACCCAGTAATTCCACTCCTGGGTATATATTGGAAAAAAAGCAAAAACACTAATTTGAAAAGATACTTGCACCCTAATATTCATAGCAGCATTATTTACAATTATCTAGACATGGAAACAACCTAAGTGTCCATCAACAGATGAACAGATAGAGAAGCTGTGGTATATATATATATATATATATATATATATATACAATGAAACACTACTCAGCCATAAAAAAGAATGGAATTTTGCCATTTGCAGCAATATGGATGGATCTGGAGGGTATTATGCTAAGTGAAATAAGTCAGAGAGAAAGACAAATACTGTATGATATCACTTATATGTGGAATCTAAAAAATCAACAAAGTAGTAACTATAACATAAAAGAAGCAAACTCACAGATATAGAGAAGAAACTAGTGGTTACCGGTGGGGAGTGGGGAGGAGCAATAAAAAGGTGGGAGAGTGGGAGGTACAAACTATTAGGTGTAAGATGGGCTCGAGGATGTATTGTATAACATGGGGAATAGAGCCAATATTTTGTAATAACTGTAAATGGAAAGTAACTTTAAAAATTGTATAAAAATTAAAAAAAATTTTTAAGAATATTCAAAAAGATTAATAAATAGCAAAATAGGTTGACATTTAATAAGAACAGTGAGAGTATGTTTGCTGGATAACTTTAAAAAGAACATTGTGCCAACAAAGGTTTATAGAAATGTAAATAATTGTATAAGGCAGAGTAAGAGAGGTTTGATTATATCATAATTCTAATGGTTGTGGAATTACTTAGTGACTTGCATTCATAACATTAAGCAAAACATTCAAGGGCTCTATTTAATGTATAGTTTAATCCATTTAGATGATGGGTCTTTTGAGAAAAGCCTCATTTGGAAAGTTTTCATGTTTTGTCGGATAAATTAAAAGAATAACATCAAAGTTTCACAAAGAAAAAGTCTCCAAACTCATGTATAATATATTAATGATAATTGATCATCTATCCGGACATAGTACAGAATATAAAAAGTGTGAATAAGTGGAGATGTTAGAGAAAAGTTTATTCTTCCATTGTTAGATGAAAATGCACACCTATTTAATATTTTAACTGTGCCTACAGGAGAGATATAGCTCACAGAGCTGAGAACATTTTTCCATAATAGAACGTTAAACCTTCAAAATTTAACAATCCAATTTTAAAAGTTCTAAGTCTTGAATAGTTAAAGTAAAATTTCAGATATTCTATTATATCATAGAAGGTTATTTTATAATTATTTATCTTAGGTCAAACATTGGCCTTAATAGTTGAACATTCAATATTTAGCCCAACTCTGCACTCACTGAACTTCTAGTAGCCAAAGTTCTATAAAATAGGAATGAAATTAAGTGTTACCTTTAAAATGATAAAATCCAGCAGAGAATTACAAGACAGTAGTTATAGAAGAAAAAGTAGTTATTCAAATATGGGATAGGGAAGAACTTAACTAGATCCAAGAAAGAAAGATAAAGAGCATGGGATCAGGGGTGACCTCAAGCTGAGTGACAGTTGGCATTAAAAACAAGTTTGTAAAAAAAAAAAAAAAAAAAGTTTGTTCTCTCTGAACCTTGTAAATCAACTATACTTCAATCAAATTAAAAACAAAAACAGGGCTTCTCTGGTGGCGCAGTGATTGAGAGTCCGCCTGCCGATACAGGCGACACGGGTTCATGCCCCGGTCCGGGAAGATCCCACATGCCGCGGAGGAGCTGGGCCCGTGAGCCATGGCCGCTGAGCCTGCGCGTCCGGAGCCTGTGCTCCGCAACGGAAGAGGCCACAACAATGAGAGGCCCGTGTACCGAAAAAAAAGAAAAAAACAAAAAAACCCAGAAACACCCAAAAACAACAACAACCACTGCACTGGTATGATTTGGAGGGTAAATCCTACTCTGTGTTTTACATCCGTCAAACATTTATGAAATGTTATACCCAGCAAGAGCTGACATGACATGTCAGACCCTATACAGGATAGACCCTAAACAAGATGTAGAATTAATCATAAAAGTAAGTTTTCAGTGATGGGTTAAATATGCTGGAATTGTTTCATCAATAAAACAGTTGATCAAGAGGCATCTTGATTATTTTTTCAGGAATGTGAAGGGTTTTTAATGGAAGGATGCAAATATATGTTCTCCATGTCTATAGCCGTCTGAAAAAGAGGAAAGACTTAAATAAAATCACACTTCTTTTTTTGTTTGTTTGTTTGTTTTTGCGGTACGCGGGCCTCTCACTGTTGTGGCCTCTCCCGTTGTGGAGCACAGGCTCCAGACGTGCAGGCTCAGCGGCCATGGCTCACGGGCCCAGCCGCTCCGCGGCATGTGGGATCTTCCCGGACCGGGGCACAAACCCGTGTCCCCTGCATTGGCAGGCAGACTCTCAACCACTGCACCACCAGGGAAGCCCAAAATCACACTTCTTAAGGAAGATTTGAAAGACGTGAAGCCTCCATAAACTTATCAATCGGAAGATAGTTAGTGAGGTCAGATTATTTGTCAGGCACTGTATTAGGCACTGGGGGCAAATGAGCAAGTGGACATAAACCCTGACAACAAGATGGGAGAACACTGCCCAGGCCTGGGACTCAGACCTCTGTGTTTATCTCAAGCCTACTGAAATATTGGGGGCCTGAAAAATTGTACTGACTGCTAAATATAGGAGAAAAAACCCTGAAAGAGAGTAATGTTTAAATGTCTCTGAAATGTAACACGATGTCAACATTGTTGGTTTATAATTCGTAAACATCTTGTCACATTAAAAAGCTATCTGTAGACTACATATCTTCCCTCTTGCACAAATGTCCAAGTTTGCATGATGATTGCTGAGGAAGTCACAGCTAACCATAAATTAGTTGTTTGGAGCATAATAATTTCAAAAGCAAAAGTACAAAATTGTTTCAAATATTTCATGGACAGAAGCCCAGTTAACACAGGGCTCAGGTGCTCTTTACTATGTCTGAGACAATGTGCGGTAGGGTCCCCACCTATAAGAGTCCCTAGGTCTAAATCTTGGAACGGACAAGAGACTTGTTTTGTTTCTCTGATTACAGAAGTGCACACTCTTTGCATACTTCAAAAGATCCTAGAAGGTACGCAATTGGAAATTTCAGATAATACCCCACTTAGAGACAACCCTTATAACATTTTGATTCAAAATACCTTCCAATTTTTCCTATGCCTCAATACACATAAATAGATTTTTAAACAGCGTGATTGAGATATAATTCACATGCCATTTAATTCACCCATTAAAAGTATACAATTCATGCAGGGGACACAGGTTCGTGCCCCGGTCTGGGAAGATCCCACATGCCGCGGAGCGGCTAGGCCCGTGAGCCATGGCCGCTGAGCCTGCGCGTCCGGAGCCTGTGCTCCACAACAGGTGAGGCCACAACAGTGAGAGGCCCGCGTACCACACACACACACACAAAAGTATACAGTTCAGTGGTTTCTAGTATATTCAGCAAGTGGTGCAACCATCACCACGATCAATTTTAGACCATTTTTATCATCCCCCAAAGAAACCCTGTACCCATTAACATTTCACTCCAAACCACTCCCAGCCTAGCCCTAGGCAACCACTAATCTATTTTCTATTTCTATGGATTTGCCTGTTCTGGACATTTCATATAAATGGAATTAGACAACATGTGCCTGGCTTCTGTGCCTGGCTTCTTTCATGAAGCATAATGCTTTCACGTTTCATCCACGATGTAGCATGTATCAGTACTTCATTGTTTTTATGGTAAATAATATTCCATTGCATCTGGATAGACCATATTTTATTTATCCATTCACCAATTGATGGATGTTTGGGTTATTTTCACTTTTTGGATCTTATGAATAATGCTTCTGTGAAATTTGTATACAAGTTTTTGTGTGGACATACATCTTTATTTTTCTTGTGTGTATACCTAGGAATGGATTTGCTGGGTCAGATAGTGACTCTATGTTTAACCTTTTGAGGAAATGCCAACCCATTTTTCAAAGCAACGGCACCATTTTACACTCCTACCAGCAGAGTCTGAGGATTCCAATTTCTGCACGTCCTCACCTCACCAACACTTATTATTTTTGATCACAGCCATCCTAGTGGGTGAGAAGTGGTACATAAATAGGTTTGTAAGAAGGAAGATGAGGAAGAGAAAAGAGACGAGATCATTTAATACGCATTTTTATTACTTTTTAAAGTAACATTTAATGGTAGATATCACTCCAAGTAAATAAATAAAATAATTTTAAATACCTGCATGGTATGCCATTGAACTGTAGTCCAATAACTCAATTCAGGGGTCCCCAAGCCCCAGTCTATGGCCTGTTAGGAACCGGGCCACACAGCAGGAAGTGAGTGAGCAGCGGGCAAGCGAGTGAAGTTTCACCTGCCGCTCCCCATCGCTCGCATTACTGCCTGAACCCACACCCCCCAACTCCACCCCCACCCCTGGGCGTGGAAGAATTGTCTTCCAAGAAACCGGTCCCTGGTGCCAAAAAGGCTGGGGAGAGCTGACTTAATTAGCCCATCTTGTTGGACATTGTACTTGCTTTAACTTTTTGTTATTGTACGCAGCCCTGCAGAGGCTAACTTTACACTTCTGTGTGTGTCTTTGTACATTTGTCCTTTTATGGCTCCTTAGTTTAAAACACTGAACTTTCTAAGATCTTTGATAGGTATTGGCAAATATCTTTCCAGAAAGATCCCACCAACATATCCCCCACACGTATCTTTATCCATAGTGGTTCCTATATTAAATTTTAAAAACTATAATAGGATAAAAAATCTCATTTTAATTCATATATCTTTTGTAGTCCATCAGTCATAAAAAAATTGTCTAGTCATAGTCTATTTTTCTATTGGAGAATTTATCTTTTTTTATTGATTTGTAAGACCTCTTTATATAATTTAACCTGTGGGTTTTTTGTTTTTTGGGGTTTTTTTGCAGAAAATATGTTTGTCATCAGTCTTTTAACCTTGATTATGGTATTTTTGCATTCACAAACAGAAATATTATGTATTAAAATCTCAGGATTTTGAAAGTTATGGTTTCTTGCTCTGGTACAGAATGTTCTCCCTCATCCCTACAGTACAACAATATTTACTTATGCTTTCATCAAATACTTTAATATATTTTTTCAACATTAACATTTTAACCCGTTTAAAAATTTATTTTTGTATACGATGTGAGGTAGGGATCTAGCTTTTTTTTTTTTTTCCCAAATCATAAGTCAGTTGTCCCCAAACTGTTAAATAATCTTTTTAAGATGATTTAATATGCCATCTTTTGTCATAGACTCAATCCCACATTGACTTGGGTCTGTTTCTAAATTTACTTTTCTCTTGTCTAAATTTACTTGTCACTTGCTATTTTAGTGATATAGCTTAATAATGGGTTTAAAATTTTTTAGAGCAAATTGCCCTTCAATACCACTTTTCCAAAAAAAAAAAAAAAAAAAAGTTCTGGCTATTCTTCATACAACTGTCCCAAACAAATTTAATAGTCATTTAGTTGAGTTGACTTGTGTTACATTTATAGTTTAACTTGGGGAAGAACTGATCGCGGTATTAGTCCAGGTCTCTGCAGGAAACAAGTGGCTCACTCAAATTGGGTAATTTTAGCAAATGTATTTACAAAGTCCTGAGATATTTACTGGGGTGAGGAACTGAGACAGGGGTGAGATGTAGGGACCAGGAGCACCCTGAGAAAGGGTGGCTATATGGGGAGTCACCTGGCGGGAGAGGTGGCCTTTGGTCACTGCCTGCTGCTGGAGACCCCCCCACTGACCAAACCTAGCCGAAGCCAGAGGTCAGAGGATCTGAGAGCAGGATGGGGAAGGATGGGGAGGAGGCCTAAGGGACAAGGGCAAGATGACCATCAGCGCATCCTCGCCATGTCAGGTCACTCGTACTCAAAGTTGAGATGGGAAAGTTACACACACACACACACACACACACATACACAAGACTTCATCATGGTAAGGGAGATTCCACTCCCAGGGACGCCCTCCCCAAATTTTACTAAAAGTTCCCAGTTTTTGTTGGGCGGGGGGCCCTTCCTGTGTGAGATCCCTTTTCTCTCCCTAATCATGCCTACCTTCCTCACTCAGGGTTGCCAGATTTTGCAAATAAAAATACAGGACACCCAATATTAAGTGTGAACTCAGATAAAGTACGTGTCATTTTTTAGGACAAGCACGTCCCTTGAAACCTCTTATGTGGTGGCCCTCCCCTCCCGGACGGGGCTCACAAGAGCAGGTATCGAGTCCCAGACCTAGAACAGAATCCAGCTCCCATGGGGCCCTCAGGTGATCAGAATCACTAACAAAGTTTGAAAGCCATTCTTGTGGTCACATTTATTTAGAAAGCAGGGGGAGGGAGTATTTTAAATTTATTTTAATGCTGTCTTTAAATTTTTCTTTGGTAGTCCAGGGAGAAGATGTGGAGGGAGGTGGTGTGCGGATGGAAACAATCTCTCCAGGAAGCCTGAAGCCACCTGGGACCTCGCCCTGCTTCCACAGCCATGGTGACATCCGCCCGGCTGAGCCCCTGCCCGGCTCCCTGCAGCAGCCTTTCTCACGCAGCTTCCATCCCAGAGGCTTCTGTGGCTGAGGGTTCACAGTGGCCTGGAATTGTCCCAGTTACATTTGCTGAGTTGTTTCAGAAAAAAATCAGGAAGAGAGAGTCAAATGTGTGGATAACTCTGGACATGCCTCTCACCCGTGTTCTTTAAAGACCATAACTGTGGATGATTTTGGTTTCCACTGAAGCCCATGCAGGAAAAGCCTGGATCAAAGAACTCCTGAGAGTTCTTCCTCCTCTGTGATGGTTGAGTCTGTGAAGGGCTCACTAAGCCAGGAGTTTTGAGCATAATATCTGATGAGCCTCAGTCCAGCCTTCTGTGGCCAAGACAATTTTCTTTCCTCTGGATCCGTGAATAGCCACCATGTGTCTTCATTTCAAAAGGGAACAGAGAAGAACTTGGGAATTAAGGAGAAAAAGGCATCACACCTGGACAAACAACTCAAAGCAGATGGTCCATATAACAAAGATCGGTCATGCTATGTTCCTAGAGGAACGCTCACACATTGCTCAGAGACTGATGATAAACGGTTTACCATCTCCCCCGGGAACTGGACAAGAGGAAATTGGTTCAAAATGCAACAGGAAGTTTACACTATAGTAGAAAAAAAACATACACCCACAGTAAGTGGTCCTTGATAATATTATTGTGTCTCTAGGAGGATATACGTGTTCTGGTACTTGTCTGCAGCACCAGAACAATGATACAGAGATTCTCGCACATACATCTTGTGTGGGCTCAAATCCCAGTGCTTTGAAATTTAGATAGATCAAAACCTCGTTGAAACCTGTGTATAAACTAGCATCTCAGATGAAAACTTAAATGATGACAGATGTCTGAATGTCTGCCCGAGCAAATAGGGCTTCGGCATTCTGCCCATGTTTGGTGTCGCTTCTTGAAAAGGCTACTTTGGCATTTATTACACATGACATCACTTTCTCTTTTATGAGCTGAAATGATGAAATATCAAGAGAAGGAAATAAAGATATGGGACTGGGGGCTGGGAGACTTTTAGCTACGAGGACCTTCCTTACGACAATGACATAAGGAGGCTGAGCCACTCAGCCCTTGCCTTGTTTGGACAGTGACTAGGCCATGAGAGTTGTTTTTGAAGCAACTAGAAATAGAATCAATTTCTGTTTGCTGTGATATCAAAAACATATGTCTTGGGCTGGGAAAAGAGAGAATGAAGAAGTAGCAAATGATTAGGGAGTACGTTTTAATCTATGTTGAGCTTTGGAACATTTACAGAAATAAATATATATTCTAAAAACCATGTCATCCTTTAAAAAATCCTTTCTATGAGAAACATGAAAATACAAAGCCACCTAGAATGGGCCTTTCAGCAGAGCCTCGTAAGTGATCATAAGGGCTGACATCAGGGTGCACCCAACGAGGGACCCCAAACAGCCCTAGGGTCCTGATCTTGCCCTTTTAATCTCACCTATTGGTCACTCCAAACATGTGAGATGAGCACGAGAATTTCTTTTGTTGTAACTGAACAACCTAGAAATGAGGGAAAACCAATTAATTGATTAGGTATCTAGTAGTACGCTCCTGCTGCTGTGCATCTAGCCATGAGACAGGATCAGTGCTTGCCTTCAAGGAAATGTGATAAAGCTGGAAGCTCAAACAAATATCCGTGAAAAAATCAGACCCTTCACTTTGTTATAAAGCAGAAACTAACACGCCACTGTAAAGCAATTATACTCCAATAAAGATGTTAAAAAAAAAAAAAATCAGACCCAAGAGAGCAGTCTTGAGTTACAGGAAAGTGGGGCTGCAAATGTCGCTGAATGGAAGGCTCACAGCCTGGGGGCAGTGAGCCTAGACAGGAGGCCCCTGCAGTAATCGTCAGAGAGGTTATGGGAGCTATAGAGCCACCGAAAGAGAAGAGGAACAGGAAAGGAAGAAAGAATAAGACGTGGTGACCACTTGGACCAAAGGAAGAATATGAGAGAGGGGCTGGAGGAGAGCTTTGCAGCTGGGGGTATCCACGAGGTGTCCTGGGCCGAGCAATTGTAAATACCGGATTGGTCAGTTGACCCAGCTGGAGATAAGGATTTAGGAGTCATCGTCCTGGAGATGCAAAGTCGAAGTCCGGAGCACGGAGGGGTGCAGTAAAGGAACCCGTGGATTTCCTCCCCTCCCCCTCTTCTCGGTTCTCCTCTTTATTTCGTGTCTGTCCCCGTCCCAATTTTTTTTTATCCTTTTACCTCTCCCTCTCCCACTTGCATACCCCTCCCTCCCCCTCTTACATATTTCATAGGTGTTATTTGGTTTTTATAAGATCTTGCTATTTGTGTGCTGCTATTTCAGTGCATGTATTTCCAGTAACTTTATTTTGGAATAATTTAAAATTTCCTGAAAATCTGCAGGAATAGTACAAGGAAATCCGGTATACCCTTTGCCCAGGTTCACTCATTGTTTACACTTTGCTCCATAGGCTGTGCCATTCTCTCTCTCCCTCCACACACACACACACACACACACACACACACACACACGCACACACGCACACACACGCGCGCCCCTAGATGCATATTTTTTCTGAACCACCTGAGAGTAAGGAGGAGGCGCTGCCTCTACACGCTTCGGTGTGTTTTCCAACCACGAAGACGTCCTCGTACAGCACCACACCACAGTGACCAAAATCAGGACATTTAACATAAAGAGAGAGCCAGGATGCGAGCCACACTCCATATTCGAATTCCATCGGCTGTCCCAAGATTTTCCCTGTAGCTCCTCTCCCGGGCCTGGGGAGCGTTAGTCATCCCTTCTCTTCTGCTCACATCTTGTGCACCCGGGTCTCTTATTTCCCAGGTCTTGGTGAAGAGTCACTCTCGGATGCTTCTCCTGAAGCGGGCCCTGAGCCCTTGCCACGGCACTGTGCTCCCTGGCTGCATCAGGTTAGCTCTTGGTCCACATCCCCCTTTATCCCGTCTCCCCTCTGCTACTGAGGGACGCAGCCCAGGGGACAGGCGGGCTGGTCTCCTTGGGTGGCCTCCTGGGGCTGCGTGACCTCAGGCAGCTTAGCCCCAGCTCGTCCATTTGTGAAACAAGGATGCACCCACTTCGCTGGGGTTTCTGGGGAACAGACGGGTCCATTATGAGAATTAAGTGAGTCCAAAGATGTGACGGTGCCTGGCACACACTAAGTGCTCAGGAAATAGGAGCCGTTCTCCTCCTCCGCCTTTATCATCACCATCCTTGTCACTGTTTAGGAGAGCGCCCGGCACAAAGCAGGTACCCAGTAACATATTTGTTGGACGACTGGGTTTAGGCAGAGGTGGCGGGAGGGCAGGGTGGGGAAGAGAGGAAGATGCCAAGAGAGCCTGTGGAGCTGGACCCCTCATTTCATCAATCCCCTAAGTTCTGCAAATCTCACCATTGGGAGGTGCGTGGGCATCAATGGCAGAAGAATCAATTTATCACGAGGAGGTGGTGTGCACTTTAAGTGGGCTTTGTGTGTATAAAGGTGTTAGGGGGCAGGCCCCGTAGCTGTACTGGTGGAGCAGGGCTGTGTGTCCAAGGGAGCACCTTCTGGATGGAACCACAGATTATTAGGGACAGATCCGTCCTAATCATCGTCGTCCCAGCTTCGTGAATTGAGCACTAACTAGCTAATGGGAAGGGAGGATTATCCCCACTTTGCAGATAAGCAGAGATGGGTAATAGATGGGAGACCTATGATTCAGCCAAGGGTCTGGGAACGTGAGGGCAGAGACTGTAGGGCGGGGAAGTGAGAAACATCTTCCCCTCAAACTGGGAGCAAAAAGACAGGGATTCACTGGGGTTACTGCAGCATGACTGGGAGACCCCGCTGTGTGGGTTCGACCACCCTGTCCTATTTGAGTTCTCTGAGATGATGGAGAGGGGTACTGGGGCCAAATAAAAAGCCTCGCCCCCCCCCCCCC